>JADLZL010002593.1:0-254044 GCA_015844335.1 Chrysopogon serrulatus
TTTCATTCTGTAGTTCCGATCAGCCAAAAAAAAACCGGTCGAGGTACACAGTACATATACTGATGCTATTTCCCTCCTGTTGGCGTCAGGATCTTGCAACTGCTGGCACCACCAAAAGGCCTACCTGCTGCGTGCTGGTGCTGACGAAACCAGCCAAGGGGGAGCTCGAGGGCGAGGTCATGGAGAAACTCAAGACGGACTACGACCAGGTCATGTCTGAAGTTGCTGAGGTCACGTCGGCGATGTTCTAAGCAAACCCACGGGGCGAACAGAAGCGCCGAGCCCATGTTTTCAATTTGAACATGGGCCTGTCTGTACAATGCCAGTGGGACCTCCCAGCTAGATTATCACTCGCCTTACTGGACAAGCCGATTACGTAATCGGGGTTTTGGCTATGAAATTGATTAATGAAACATTTTGTTGGAAAATGCCAGCTTACTCTTAGCATGGTTGGAGCATCTGTTTTTCCTTTGTTGTTGTGCCTATATTTTTTTTTTGAAGCCGTTGTTGTGCCTATATTATTCCACTGCGAGTCTGCAATCTTTGCATTACAGTGCACTCTGCAACGGGACAAAACGTACTGCTGTAGTGTCCGGCCACACGGATCGATGGATCATAGATCCACTGCTGAACGGTTGTGTGTGTGT
Source organism: Chrysopogon serrulatus (assembly GCA_015844335.1). Lineage (NCBI taxonomy): Eukaryota > Viridiplantae > Streptophyta > Magnoliopsida > Poales > Poaceae > Chrysopogon > Chrysopogon serrulatus. The sequence continues at coordinate 648 of JADLZL010002593.1, forward strand.
GCACAGTGCAGGGGCAGCCCAGAATGAAGAACTGGCCACTGGCGTGATCGGGACATGTCGACGCCTGTCCTGGCCCGGTGCGGTTTTTATCCTTCGTCCCGTGCTTGCCATTGCCATTGCCTTGCCGCTCTCATCTGCAGGCGGCAGGCCTTGTCCCGTGGTGGCCGTCCGCTGCTGCAAGACGACGGCGGCAGGGCAGTGGCTGTGATGGTCCAGTCCAGTCCAGAGCTGTGGCGTTGAGTAGGATCATGGATCATGGAGCAAGCCAGCACGAGCTCCGGCCGGCCAGGATTCTGACGATCTGTCTGATGGCTGATGCAGGCAGGTGCGATTGGCGATTGCGTCTTGGCATGGTCCGGACTCCGGACCGTGTAAAATCCCTGCGGCAAACGCTCTGGAGGACGGTGCATGGCCCCTCCCTCTCGCCGTTACCAGCTTGTGGTGATAGTACTTGCCCATGTCTGTGTCTTACAACAAATCAGCTGACTTGTTATCAGTTGGTTTATATAACCAACCAAACAACCTAAGTCTTTATTATACTCAGTCTCTAAATAAGCTGATTCGATATGGTGATAGTCTGATTTGGATGTACATATAAACCATTAGCACCTATTAGCAATTTCATACGTGCTAATGAAACTAATCGGTAGCAATCCATTATGATCCACCACTACTGCTAGTTTTAATGGATCTATTTTGATCCACATAACTAATTTTACTACTTATAGTGCTAATTGATCAAACGGACCTAAATACAGTCTAAACACACCTTTTACCCGATTATTTCATCCTTAAATGCAAAGCACATATACATAGACCGGCAAAAATTCCTTTGTCCGTATTCCTACCGTGTCTCCACTTCGTCTCAGGTGAGGGCCACAAGCTGTCATCATCCGTGCCTCCTCATCGATCCTCTCGTGCCAAAGACGCTTTGCTCCTCTTTTCATTCGCCTTTGGCGGTTTGGCCACCTCTCTAGTCCTCTCCCATGGAATTCCGACACACTTCCCAAGCCAGTGCCCAGCTGCCCCCACACCAACTTTGCCAATTCTTTGGTTCCAGAGAATCTCTCAAAGGTGGCTTTGCTGCGAGAAAAATTTGTACTGCGGCCAACACGTCGCAGCTTCCAATAAAGCTCTGGAGTTGCTTTATGGCATGAATGATAGGGGAATTTCCTTTTCCCCTGAAAAAAAAAGTTTAAGCTTCTGTCTAGAATACTACTTGCGTTGTAATGTAATGGATTCAAGTATGCAAATACTTTAGGCCTTATTTAGATTTTAAGTTTTTTACCTCTCTCTTCAACACATCAAGTTTTTAACCGCATGCATAGAGCATTAAATGTAAGTAAAAAAAATAACTAATTGCACAATTTAGTTGTGCATCACGAGACGAATCTTTTGAGCCTAGTTGGACCATGATTGGACAATATTTGCCACATACAAATGAAACGTGCTACAGTTGCAGAGTTGAAATTTTTTCGCAATCTAAACGAGGCCTTACTTGATAAGTGGAGATAATACAAGTTTTTTTTTTTTTTTTGCAAATTACACAATATAACGCAGACACGCATAAGACACACAATAAAAATATTTTATTTTCATATGCTCTATTGATATATGTAAACTTGCATTGTCTAGCTGACATACTAACTAATGCTACATTGGCCTTAAATTAAGAATCGTGCATGTTTGTATAAGAACCTACATCCAACCAAACAAGTAAACTAACGTAGGCGACCAAGACTCAATGTAGTATATATTTAATCTCATGATTACATTTAAGTTACTTTTATTTGATATAGTTCAAAAATCAATTAGAACTCCATGGAGGTAGGGAGGGAAACGTTATTAGTTCAAATTTTACAAAGAAAATACCATAAATGTAGGCAAATGCAAAGTGACATGATTTATTGACTAAAAATGAAATTTGGGTGGTCATTATTGTGCAACAATGAAGGGATCAGCTCGCAAATCATCATGCATACCATGATGATAATGGAGCAAGGAGCAACCTCCAATGAACTCGGACTTTCTCTATAACAACTTGCTTTTATCTAAATAGTTTTTGTTTTCCCGATTAACATACCTTGTACTAGTCACCTAAAACTTGTTGCTTTGACTTGAATCTGTTCAAAATTTTGACACTTATGTCTTTTTATTTAGTTTTAGAAAACATAAAATCCATGTGTTGACTTATCATGGAAGTGCTATAATTTTATACATCTATTAGATATTATACTTGTTATTCTAGTAGAAAATACTCCCTCCGTTCTAAATTATAAGTCGCTTTGATTTTTTTTATTCATCTATTTTACTATGTATCTAGACATATTAATATATCTAAATACATAGTAAAATAGATGTACCAAAAAAAATCAAAGCAGCTTATAATTTGAACAGAGGGAGTAGTAGTCAACGTGACACTTCAATGATATCATGTGTGCATTTTTCACCATAGTAGTTATTTATCTTTTCAAATCAAACAATAATAATAACAATAGATTCACTTTTTTCTTCTTTTTTCTCGCAGTCGCAGGTCTTCCCTGCAAGTCCTATATATATATATAGAAACAAAAAGGAAAGAAGCCGGCCTGAAAAGAAAAATCCTCCATTGCTTTTCTCTTCTTTGTCTTCACATGTCCTTCTATTCCCTAGAAATATGGAGCATATTTATATTTAATTCACAGTGGTATAAAAGGAAAACAACAGTACAATAGTCCTATCCACCCTTCAGCCTTGTTTAGTTCCATGAAAGTTTTTGAGGAGAGAGATTGTAAAGTCCTCAGAAGCACTTCGTTTTTATTTGGTAAATATTGTTCAATCGTGGCCCAACTAGGCTCAAAAGATTCGTCTCGTGATTTACAACAAAACTATGTAATTAGTTATTTTTTTATTTATATTTAATACTCTTTACATGCGGTAAATTATTTGTGAGAGGAGAGAGATTGTAAAGTCCTCAGAAGCATTTCGTTTGTTTGTGGTAAATATTGTCCAATCGTGGCCCAACTAGGCTCAAAAGATTCGTCTCGTGATTTACAACAAAACTGTGCAATTAGTTATTTTTTTTTTATTTATATTTAATGCTCTTTTACATGCGGGTATAAATTGATGTGATGGAGAGAGAGTGTAAAAACTTGCAATTTCAATTGAAAGTTGCATGGATCTAAACAAGGCCTTCCTTCCCCCCTTCTCCTCCCTCTCACAGACCCGAGAAGCGAGAACAAACAAAAGTTGGGAAAAAAAATTCGGAGGACTGATGAAAAGAATTCGTCCACTGTTTTCTATCCCGGTTTTCCATGGCAGGTCAGGTGGCAGGCGTGCTTGTTCCCTCCCTTCCCCTCCCCTGCTTTTGTGCTCTTGCGTTGCGTCCTGCCGGAGCGCAAGCATCTTCTTTTGTGTCAATTGCCTCTGACAGGGCCCCAGCGGGTGTCCTGTCTCTGTGTGCTTTGCGCTTGCGTTTGCACCCGCATTGCCACAGTACCACTGCCATCTCGCTCGGCTTTGCCTAGCTGTCTGTCTTTCTTCTCTGTGTGTGTGTGTGGCCTGGACTGCGCTGCACTGCGTTTGCATGTTTTTCTTGGCCTCACGCTTGTTCCATGTTTGCACACACATTGCACGCCGGAGACGAAGCCGCACACACCCTCTGTCCCTCTCCTCTCCTCCCCTTGCTTTTGCCCTTGGAACCGCCGCCACCCTTCCTCGCAGTCTTCTCTGCCTCCCTTCGGCAATGGAGGAGGCGCCTCCATCTTCTTCTCCCCCCTCCCTGGCGGTGCTACTCTTGCTGTTGCTCATCATCTCTTCCCCTTCCAGCAGCGCTTTCCTCTCCTCCAAGGGCGTCAACCCAGAAGGTTACCTTCCTCTCTTTGTTTGTTTCGTATGCTCTCTTTTCTACAGTAGTAGTGCTAGGTTCTATCTCTGTTCCGTTTGCCTCGAATCAAATCGGTGTTTCTGACGGTTCTTTCTCGAGTGGAAATGAAACCAAGCACTTCACTGTCGGCTGTCTTCGCTGTGTTTTGCATTGGTGGGAGCTCACTGATGCGTCATGTTGTGCAGTGCAAGCTCTGATGGCGATCAAGAACATGCTCAAGGACCCCCATGGCGTGCTCAACTGGGACCAGGACTCCGTGGATCCCTGCAGCTGGCCCACCGTCAGCTGCTCGCCAGAGAGTTTCGTCACCCGACTGTAAGCATTCCACTTCCTCCCTACTCTCTCTGCCCTGCTTCCAGCCCCAGATCAATTTCACTGCAGAGTTAGTTCTTCCCCATGCCCATGTGTTCTTACCAATGTTCTGTTATTTGATTGTTTGGCAGGGAGGTCCCAGGCCAGAACCTCTCTGGCCTGCTCTCCCCAAGCATAGGGAACCTGACCAATCTTGAGACTGTGTGAGTATTACTTCTTCTCACGGATGATGATAGCCTTGTCATTGCCAGTTTCCGTTGTGGTTCCTTTTTGACTGGAGGTTGATCTTTTGCTTTCCTTCCCTGTTGCAGCCTCCTGCAGAACAACAACATCACCGGCCCAATCCCGGCAGAGATTGGCAAGCTTACAAAGCTCAAGACACTTGATCTCTCTAGCAACAACCTGTATGGTGGAATCCCCACTTCTGTGGGCCACCTTGAGAGCCTGCAGTACTTGTGAGTGTCAACTATACAGTAGTACAAGCCTCTCATTAGTCATTAATGCTGTTATCCATGCTTTCACATTCAATAGTTCCTGTCTCTTGTCATGATAAGCTGGATTTGTTGCCATGTCCAGGAGGCTCAACAACAACACCCTGTCTGGTCCATTCCCCTCAGCATCAGCTAATTTGTCCCAGCTTGTTTTCCTGTGAGTAGTTTATTACTGTTTGTGTTCATATTTTGGGTTTGTGCTCACTGTACACTGTCTTTCAGAGACTTGTCATATAATAACCTGAGTGGTCCAATACCGGGATCGTTGGCAAGAACGTTCAAGTAAGGCTGCAATTTTGTGCCTGTTACTTCATAGTATAATAATTTTTACATCCGAAGCATATGACACTTGAACAGAATATGTTCGACTCAAGGCTGTTCTGCTATTGATGTTCTTGCAGCATAGTTGGGAATCCTCTCATCTGCGGCACCAACACCGAGAAAGATTGCTATGGGACTGCCCCAATGCCAATGTCCTACAACCTCAATAGCTCACAGGGTGCTCTGCCACCGGCAAAATCTAAAAGCCATAAGTTTGCAATTGCATTCGGTACAGCAATTGGTTGCATCAGCTTCCTCTTCCTCGCTGCTGGTTTTCTGTTCTGGTGGAGGCATCGTAAAAACCGGCAGATCCTTTTCGATGTCGATGGTAAGCAAACCTTCATGTTTACTTTCGATCCATGCATCACTTGGTAGACTGAGAAATTAACAGTTAATGATGAAACTGTTCTTGGAATTAATTGGCCACATGCAGACCAACACATGAACGTTAGCCTTGGAAACGTGAAGAGGTTCCAGTTCAGGGAGCTTCAGTCTGCAACAGACAATTTCAGCAGCAAGAACATACTAGGAAAAGGTGGCTTTGGGTACGTTTACAGAGGGCAGCTCCCTGATGGAACTCTCGTGGCTGTGAAGCGACTGAAGGACGGCAATGCTGCGGGCGGCGAGGCACAGTTTCAGACTGAGGTTGAGATGATCAGCTTGGCACTGCACCGAAATCTTCTCAGGCTCTATGGGTTCTGCATGACTGCCACAGAGAGGCTGCTGGTCTATCCATACATGTCAAATGGAAGTGTTGCATCGCGCCTGAAAAGTAAGCTTTCTCAAGATTCCAGTGTGCTTAATAATAATAAACCCACTCGCAGTAGTGCAGAACAAATTCTCTCTTCTTTTTTCCTGATCACATACCGTGCCTAAATGAACGGTGCCAAATTCCAAGTTGCAACCCGACAAGCCGAATTCGGAAAATAACTGGAATTGGATTCTTGTATTCCATTATTTTTCCTTTGGACAATTGTGCCACAGCACAAAAGCAAGCATATGATTCCTATCAATGCAAATCTTCACTTTATTCCACAATGATCACTACAGGGAAGCCACCTTTGGACTGGATGACCAGGAAGAGGATAGCTCTTGGCGCAGGGAGGGGACTATTGTACCTGCATGAACAATGTGACCCCAAGATCATACACAGGGATGTCAAAGCAGCCAATGTCCTGCTAGATGACTACTGCGAGGCTATTGTTGGTGACTTTGGGCTCGCTAAACTCCTCGATCACCGGGATTCACATGTCACCACTGCAGTGCGAGGCACTGTTGGTCACATTGCACCTGAGTACCTCTCTACTGGTCAATCGTCTGAGAAGACCGACGTCTTCGGATTTGGCATCCTGCTACTGGAGCTGATCACCGGTCAGACTGCAATAGAGTTTGGAAAGGCAGCAAACCAGAAGGGAGCCATGCTTGATTGGGTAAGAAATCTAGTGTCTTGTTTAACTCAACAAGAACTTATGTTTAGGACCTGTTTGGATCATGGCTGAATTATTATAATCTGGGTTATGCATAGGATTATTATAATCAGGATTATAGATTATAATAATCAAAGTGTTTGTTTCAATGGATTATGGTGTTTGATTATGGTTGGTTAAAGCAAGAAATTCCTATTTTATCCTTTATAGTTTGGCAAATTGGACTATCAGTTAGGGCCTTAGGGGCAAGTTAGATTTTCAGCGCCCATAATCTACTATAACCTGGTTTCACCTAGATCATAGAATTATGATAATTAAGTGAATTGATTATAATAATCCATCATAATTTGGATCAAAGTTTGATTATATAATCTGAGTCTTATAATCAGAGGGGTATCAAACAGGGCCTTAAACAAGCAATGGATTGTTGGGTTCTTGAATTAATGGGCAATGTTAACATCAATAATAAATCAGAAAGATCTGCCCAAAGGTGTGTGTTTGATCAAGCAACGTTGGTTTTGTTGTTGATCAGGTGAAGAAGATGCACCAGGAGAAGAAGCTGGACGTGCTGGTGGATAAGGGGCTGAGGGGCGGGTATGACAGGATCGAGCTAGAGGAGATGGTGCAGGTGGCGTTGCTGTGCACACAATACCTCCCTGGCCACCGGCCGAAGATGTCGGAGGTGGTCCGGATGCTGGAAGGCGATGGGCTTGCTGAGCGGTGGGAGGCTTCGCAGCGCGCGGACTCACACAAGTTCAAGGTGCCTGACTTCACTTTCAGCCGCTGCTACTCCGACCTTACCGACGACTCGTCACTGCTGGTGCAGGCCGTCGAGCTGTCGGGCCCAAGATGACACCCATGTAGCATCACGTCCTCACCGCCGCCACTACCACCAGCAGCAGCAGCAGCAGTTTGCACTTGTACAGCATGAGGACCGAGAGATCCTGTGTAGATTACCAGAATGGGGAATAAAGTGAACCATATATATATACTAGAAATAACTATAGATGTGTATTAGATGAACTGTACAGAAGAAGAGCGGAAGGTTTGTACTGATTTGAATATTAACAGAATTAGTAGTTGAGACAATAAGACAAGTGGAGGAGCTTTTTATTGAACCGGAAAGTTTTTGATTGGGTTATCAGGCTCTGTTGAATCTTCCCTCTTTATGCTTTTTCTTGAGAAAAAATTGAGTAAGCGATGGGTGCAGCGACCCGTGCGGGCGCTCCCCTGCTCGATGGACGCTGCGTGGACATGGACTCCATCGTACGGCAGCTGCACAGGACTCATAATGGGTTCCAAATCGGTAGATAGCTTAGCTCCAAAAGTCTGATTGGCAGATAGCTCGGCTCCTTCGTTCCCTTCTTTTCTCATCTGGAATACGAGACGACGCCTCCAACACATCGGATCTTAATTATATCGAGCCTTAGACTAGTGCGGCTGCCACTTCAATGGATCAAGCAGCAGACTCCCTGGCAGGCGTTGGAGGCCAGGAAGACATCACAACTGATGACCTGAAGCAATCTTCTCTGATGAAGGATTTCATATGCACCAGAAATCGCTGCTGTCTGTGGTGCGAGAAGATGAAGAGTAGATATCGCAGGTTGGGTATCTCTATTTAGATCGTTGCACTTCTTTCTTCAGTGTTGTTTGGTTTCTGACATATAGGGCTCATATTAAACTGAACACCATCGGCATTATCCATGACAATATATGATATTTTGTTTTGTTGGGGTGGTTGATAAAGCTAGACATAATTTGATTACTCAAGAAGTTAGAAGGACTTTCAATCTGAAGAAAAAGGCTTACAACAACTATGCCAGTAAGGTTGGATTCAGTGTTAGAAAGAAAGACAAAGCGCCGCCAAGATAATTTGTGTTAGAAATGTATGGTTTGCAGCAGCCAAGGACATCGAGAAAATGAGTCATCACAGAAGGACAATACAAAGATGGGCTATGATGCTCGTGTTCAGTTTAGTATCAACAGAAAGGAGATTTGGACATTGCAAAAAGTCGTACTAGAGCACAACCATTATCTTGCTAGTCTAAACAAGTCACACAAGACGAGGTCCCAAACGACAGGTTACAGAGGCAGACATGAAATTAATTGGGCCGACAAGGGAAGCTAGAATGAAGCCGGTCTAAGTTTATGTGTTCATGAAGAAGTTTTATGGAGGGGAAGACAAAATGTCTTTTGCTAAGATGGATTGCAATAATGAGATTGGTCGTGAGCGTAGATATTTTTAGAAGCCAATGATGGACAAACACTATCTAAAAACACAGGATCCTACATTTTTTATGCAATTCAAGTAGACAAGGAGGATGGCTGTATAGCAAATTTGTTTTGGGACAGATGGCCAGTCCATCATGGATTACAAATTACAAATGCTTTGGTGATGTTATGTCATTTGACACGACATTTGCCTTTTTGCTCGATTCTTGGCACCAAACATCACAAGCAAACAATAATTTCTAGATGTATACTTTTATTTAATGAACTATTGAATCATTTGTTTGCCCTTTTGAAACCTTTCTAACAGCAATGTCCAGAAAGCACCCAAGCACAATTTTCACAGATCAAGACACGGCTATGGCAGCAACAATTGTTTATGTACTCCCAAATACAATACAAGCCATCTTTGTTTGTGGCACATTTACTTAATGCTGCTAAACATCTTAGTCAAGTAACTAATGCACACACGGTGTCCATCGAACAGGGGAGCACAATGCGGTCTATGCCCACATCGCTTATCCAATTTTTCTTCTAGGAATTATATGATTAAGATGTTTAGCAACATTTAAGCACCACAAACAAAGAGGATGACTTGTATTTGGGAGTACATAAGCAATTGCTGCTGCCGTAGCTGCGTCTTCATCGCAAAAAATTGTGCTTGGATGTTTTTCTAATATTTCAGTTAGAGAGGTATCAAAAAGCCAAACAAATGATTCAATAGTTCATTAAATAGACATGCACCCCCAAAAATTAGTGTTTGCTTGTGATGGTTGGTGCCAAGAACGGAGCAAAAGTCAAATGTGGTCAAATGACATAGCATCACCAAAGAATTTGTAATCTATGATAGGCTGGTCATCTGCCCAAAAGAAATTTGCTATACAGCCATGCTCTTTGTTTACATGAATCACATAAAAATATATAGGATCCAGTAATGGGTTATTTTGTGTTTGTGCATCATTGGCTTCTAATTACTGTCTGTGCTCCTGACCAATCTCACTATTGCAATCCATATTAGCAAATGGTGTTTTGTCTTCCCATCCATAAAACTCTTTCGTGAACTCATAAACTTGGCCTGACTTCATTCCAGCTTCCCGTATCTACTGAATTAATTTTTTATCTACCTCTATAACTTGTCGTTGGAACCTCAGCTTGTGTGACTTGTTTAGACTAGGAAGATAATGGTTGCTCTCTAGTATGACCTTTTGCACTGCCCAAATCTCCTCTTTGCTGATACTAAATTGAACAGGAGCATCAAAACCCATCCTTGTAATGTTCTTATGTGATGACTCATTTTCTCAATGTTCTTGACTACTGCAAACTAAATATTTCTAACAGAAACTACTATCTTAGCGGCGCTTTGTCTTGCTCTTTTCTAACACTAAATCCAATCTTATCTTCATAGGTGTTGTATATCTCATAAGACTTTTCCTCAGATTGAAAAGTCATTCCAACTTCTGAAGTAATCAAAATTTGCCTAACTTATCAACCACCTCTTATATACACAAATCATTTGTCAATTAAAGGTATACCGTAACAAAACAAAATATCATATATTCTATCAAATTTGTTACTTATCTTTTTTTACCTCATCAAGTACTTCATTCTCCACCGATCCAAATGTCATATCATCTCCATGAACACTGCCTTGGATAGTGCCGATCATGTTTTGTTTAATATGAGAAAAATATGTCAGAAACCAAACAACACCGAAGAAAAATGTGCAATGATCTAAATACCAAACTGTGCTCTTCATCTTCTCCATGACCACCACCAACAGTAGCAAATTCTAGTGCACATAAATCCTCCATCAGAGAAGAAATTGCATCAGGTCATCAATTGTGATTTCTTCTTGGCCTCCAACACGTGCCATGGAGTCTGCTGCTTGATCTTGATCCATTGAAGTGGTAGCCACACTAGTCTAGGGCTCGATACAATTAGGAGCCGAGCCGTCCACCAATTTGGAGCCCGTCATCAGTCCCATGTAGCTACTGTATGATGGAGTCCATGTCCACGTGGCGTCCATCGAGCAGGGGAGTGCATGCACGGTCGTTGCACCCATCGCTGACCCAATTTTTTTTGTTTTCTTGGGCGTGCAGACAGAGTCCGATGTCACAAGGCATTTTTTTTTTTGAACCGGCCCAAAGGAATGCGTGCCTCCTAGCATCGGCTACATTTCAAAGAAGTGAATTGCTAAATCTCATCCGAGTGTTTCATGAGACTCCAACAACATAGAATCAAAAATATGCAATTGCATGAGTCCTAGACTTATTTTGCACTATCCTCCCGGCAAAGCATTACCGACTTTCACAAGTCCATTATAGATAATAGAACTGCACGAGGCACATTCTCCTGTGTCTCGAAGTGAACATCAGCTGGTAGCATAAAGAAAAGTGCGAACTGCAGAATTAGAAGCCTGTGTAAGTACACAATGTTCTTTTACAGCAAAACTGGGTATAGGTTGAAGCATTGCAATAATGTGGCTGCCCAAATGTGACCGAAGTACTTGCATTTGTGTGATCAGAGAAACTAATTTTGGCAACATATATGCAGTGTATGTTCTAGCAACTGTATATGTGAGACCAAAAGTGCAATATTGAGCTTAGCAAGTCAGCAGAATGCATCTCTGAGACCAAAAGTGCACAATAATCTTAGAATCAAACCGAGCATAATGCGCTGCAAGACCAAACAATGTGGGTTCCATTTTTCAGTATAAACTGACATATGTTCCACAAAAAAGTATGCCATCCTGTAGTCTACCATATTGAGCTCAGCAAGTCAACAGAATGCATCTCTGAGACCAAAAATGCACAATCGTCTTAGAATCAAACCGAGCATAATGCTAGCTGCAAGACCAAACAATGTGGGTTCCATTTTTCAGTATAAACTGATATATGTGACACCAAAAGTATGCCATCCTGTAGTCTACATAATTACTATATATATGTACTCCCCCTTCCTCCCAAATTATAAGACATTTGGATATTTCTAGATTCTTAGCTTTAGTGTGAATCTAGACATAACATATGTCTAGAAGTGTAGCAAAAGTTATATAATTTGGAACGAAGGGAGTACATGACACCTAAGCACATCCCATAAAAATTACGAGTAATCACTAATTAGGTAACAGCATGTAGTAATTAAAACCTGAAGAACGGTTTGTTACCGCTTGCACTAGATGCATAAAGTGACGCTTCAAATCAACCACCAGACTACGAGAGGTGTGAAGGATCCCTCCATCATATAAACACAAAAATTGCATGCTCAGGTTTCATGTCATCTCTCGGGGAAACTACATCGATGGGTCGTCTCTCTCCTCTCGTCACGGGCGACACGGGCGACACGGGCGGCCCGAGCTTCGTTCCGGGCGGAGGCACGAGCGAGCGGCAGGGGAAGGTAGCGTGCACGTCCCACACGGACAAGGTGAGCGAGCTCCACCATGTAGTGAACCGCGTAGCTACAGGAGTGGGTGCGGACGCAGGCTCGAGCCCGACATGCGGGAGTGCGGGGTGCAGACCAAAGGTGAGGCAGTCTCTGGAGTTTGGGCCAGGGGTTGAGGAAGGGGATAAGGACAGTCCTAGCGGTCGTGCGGGGGTCCAGGGAGGTCGCGCTGCGTCGTCGTCCTCCTTCTCCCCTTCCCCCATCTCTTCTAGCGTAAACCCTAGCGGAACCTCTCGATCCGCGGCGGGGGTTGGAGCGACGGTGGAGACTGGGAGTCCGCGCGGAACCTTTCGATCCGCAGCGGATTTGGGAACAGCGGTGAAGACATCTCTTCCACACGAGGTTAGTGATCACCCAGAGGCTGATTTGAGTGCGCGGTTGGTTCATATTTGGAGTCGTAGCATTGAGGTTGGGGTTTGCGATTCGATTCCTGTTGTTTCTGCGGCGATTCCGAAGCAGGCTCCCCTTCGTGGTGCTGTTGATGGAGGTCGCCGCTGGTCGACTTTAGGTGGTGATATGAGATCCTTTGTGCAGGTTACCAAGGCTCCTTTGCAGCCTCAGAAAAAGATGGATCAGAGGTTCCATAATCCAGGGAGGTTTAATACAGGACATGGTGCTCAGCGTGGGGGAAGAGGTTGGAATGATCAGGGGAATAGAAACTGGGTCCCTAGAGGTGGTGGCAGGGACCGTGGTGGAGGTAGAGATAGAGGAGGGGGGAGAGATAGAGGTGGTGGTAGAGACAGAGGTGGTGGAAGAGATAGAGGAGGTGGAAGGTTTGGGCATGGACAGAGAGAACTCAGGGATTGGCAACTTGAGGAGCAAAGAGAGCAGCAGGCCAATCAAAGGGCACTGCAGGAACAAAACAATGATCCTGAGGAAAATGTGAACCTTAGGAATGAGAATCAAAATGCTAATGCTGCTCAAGACCCAGTGGGGCAGGGAGCTGGCAATGAAGGGAATGATGCACCAGCAGATCATCTTGGTGGTGGTCCTACCCAGATTTGTAACAGATGTGGTAGAGTGGGTCACTTGCCTCAGAATTGCCAAAATCCTGTGATTTGCAAAAGGTGTCAGAGAGAGGGGCATGTGGACAGAGTGTGTACTGCCAAGATGCCTTGGGATTACATTTCTCCCTTTTATGGGCTATCTGCATATGGGCAAGGATTCCATGTAGTTGAGAGTGAGTTGAATGAAGGTGGAGTGAGAGATATGTCAAATACTGCTCTGATCACTGTTGTGGCTGGGGAAATTACAGCAAGACAAATAGAAATTGAGTTCAAGGAAAAGGCTGGACCAAGTTCTCTATGGAGGTGGTATGCCAAGAAGATTGGAGAGAATCAATATCAAATGAAATTTCCCAATGCTCACTCTATTGATGATCTGGCCTTCTTTACTGAACTAAGATTGAGATCCTGCCCCTCAGTGGCTTTTAAAGTGGAAAGATGGAATCCTGCTATTGGTTCAAAAGGTGCCCTGGAAACAGCTTGGTTCAGAATTAGGGGTATTCCTTATGACAAAAGATCCTTTTCAAATGTCTACAAGATTGCTTCCAAGGTGGGGTTGCCATTAGAAGTGGATAAGGAAAACATGCACAGAAATGACTTTGTAAGAATTAAAATTGGATGTAGGGATGTCTCCAAAGTGCCAGCTAAAGTGGATGGGGTACTGGACCTACACTGGTATGACTACTTCTTTCAAAGGGAGGTAGAACAAGAGGGATTCACTAATCAGGCTGGTACCAAATGGATCAAAAATGATAGAGATAAGGGCAAGGATGACTGCCCTTCTCCAAAAAAACCAAAGTTGAATGAGCCTAAAAGTGGGGAGCAAAGGAATCAGAAATTCCAACAGGGGGAAACAAGTAATCCTAGCAGTTCTGGGAAAGGAAAGCAGCAGTGTGATATGACACAACTGGTTCAAGACAACAAAGTTTCAAATGAAGAGGAAAGTGAGGATGAAGGACTGAAGATGGGAGACCTAATCTTACCAGGTGGAGAGCAACTGAGATTTGGGAACTTTGATAATATAGAAGTCAGGAAGCTAAGTCAGTTCACCTTGGCTGAAAATAACTTGACAGTAATCAATGAATATGGATCCAATCTTGAGAAATCCAAGTTTGATCCTCTGGCTGCAATTGAAGCAAAAAATGAAATTTGTGGTGCTAAGTCTGATAAGTATTTCCAGTTTGACTATCTGCAACAGAAAACAAGATCTTGCCTTGATACAATTGATGAACATGGGGATTATGGTGATAGAAGGGCCATCTCTATGAGCCCTCAGAAAGGAAGTCAGGAGGCACCAAGAGCTGAGCTATCAAGCCAGGAAGAAGGAACTCAGTTAGAAATTGTGGAGAAACAAGATGAGTCAAGTCAGGATATTATGCCTGGGGAGTTCAGTCCTCCTGATTCTCATGCAGTAAGGGCAAGCTATGTGATGGATACAAATCTGGAGTGCAAGGAAAGTGAAATACATGTGGAGACAGATGGTATGCTAATGGTGGGACAGCAAGCTAAGCTTACTCCTGGGGAAAGCAAAGGGGGGAAGGAAGTGATGACAGGGGAAAAATCTGCTGGAATTCTTGTCTATGAGCAGAATAGCAGTTCTATGGATAACATATCAAAGACAAAGAGTGATGGTCAGGGGTGGCAAGAAGTGAGGCAAAGCAAAAGAATTCAGGAAATGGAAGCAAATCAACTAAAGATTGATGACCAGATTAAAGCCAAGGGTGATGTTGAACAGCAAGCTCAAGGTAACACATTGGCTGATCATAATCCATTTGCCATTCTTAATAACTCTAGTCTCTTTAATATTGCTGTAAATATGGGGATTCATTCTGAATCAATCACTGTTGAAAAAATTGATGTATTGAAAGACTTGGCAGTTGCTAGATTGCAAATGAATGAAAAAGCAAATGTTAATGAAGGTGAGAAATGTGAATGTATGGAGGGGGAATCATCCCTCTGTGATGATCACCTAGCAATTAGTTGGCTTTCTGAGGAGTCAGATGAGGAACCCTGCCTGGTCCTTAGTACCAGGAAGGAGAGTTCTACAAAGAAAAAGAGAAGGAGCTCTGCAAAGAAGAGGAAAAAGAATCCCAGAGGGATACAGGTTCAACCTCTTGATGAACCTAGTACCTCTGAAGGAGGGGGATCTAAGGTTAGCCCTAGATTCAACCTCAGAGATAGGAAAACAATCAAAAAAGTTTTTAAATGATAGGTGTTATTTGGAACTGTAGGGGGGTGGCCAAGAAGGGATTGTGCTCTTTCATTAAAGAGCTCATCATGGATAACAAGGCTGATTTCCTTGGAATCCAAGAGACTATGAAAAAACCTACTCTGATAAGTTCTTTAGAAAGCTTGACAGCAACAATGATTTTAAGTGGCATTGGATTCCTTCCAATGGAAAATCTGGGGGTATGTTAAGTGGTATCAGGAGAGATAGATTTGATGTTGAGGATTTTATAAATGGGGAGTTCATGATTGTAGCTAACATACATGATAAAAAGCTGAATCAGAACTGGTCCCTGGCCAATGTATATGGTCCCAGGGATGAAGATAAGGAAAGGTTCCTTATTGAACTTTCCAATATATGTTTTAAGGCAAAATACCCTCTGCTCTTGGGGGGGGGGGGATTTCAATATTATTAGATTCAGCTCTGATAAAAACAAAAACTTCTCTGAAAACAAGTTTTCAAACATTTTCAACAAGATAATCAATTCTTATGAGTTAAGGGAGTTATTCTAGGGGGGAAAATATACATGGTCCAATAATAGAGCTAATCCTACTTTGGAAAAGCTGGACAGAGTGCTTATGTCTAAAGAATGGGAAGATGCTTTCCCAATGTGCAACCTAAGGAAAGAACCCAGATATATGTCAGATCATAATCCTTTGATTTTAAGATCTGAGATAGACAGGAAACCAGTCTCTAAGCCTTTTTGCTTTGAGAATTCTTGGTTGAAACATGCTGAGTTCAAAAGGAATATTAAAGAAATCTGGGAGAAAAGAGTTATTGCTAAATCAGCCATTGATGTGTGGTGTATCAAAATGGACAGAGTGAAGAAGTTTCTCAAGGGGTGGGGACAAAGCTTGAAGGGGCATCAAAGGAAATATAGAAATATTCTAAAAGAACAGCTGCAGGTGTTAGAGTTACAGGAGGAAGAAGAAGGGTTATCTGGTAACCAATTAGAGAGGAAAACTTTTATTCAGGCTGAGCTTTTCAAACTTGTAGAAGAGGAAGAAAAGTATTGGCACAAAAGAGCAAATGAAAATTGGTTGCTTAAAGGTGATAACAATACTGCTTATTTTCACAGGGTAGCTAATGGTAAAAGAAGGAAGAATACAATCTTTTCCTTAGACCATAATGACCGAGTATTAAGGGGGATGCGGCTATTGTGGAGCACGCCACTCAATTTTATAAAGAATTGTTTAGCCCCTCAAGTCCCCCCCGCCTTTGCCATGGATCCCGAGTGTTGGGACCCTAGTGAAAAGATTGATGAGCAAGATAAGGAAATGCTAGAAAGAGAGTTCTCTGAAAAAGAAATCTGGGAAGCCATCGAATCGATGGAAAAAAATACAGCCCCAGGACCTGATCATTTTCCTATTGAATTCTACTAGCATACTTGGGAAGTAATTAAGGAGGACCTCTTGCTCCTTTTTTAAAGACTTCCATGCTCTAGAACTTGACATTGGTAGATTCAACTATGGTATTATCACTCTCACGCCAAAAGTAAAAGAAGCCAATAAAATTCAGCAATATAGACCCATTTGTCTCTTGAATGTGGTTTACAAAATCTTTACTAAAACTTTGATGATTAGACTGGATAAGGTGATGGGAAAAATTATCAATCCCAGTCAATCAGGTTTCTTGAAAAATAGAAATATTATGGATGGGATCATGGCCCTCCATGAAATACTACATGATACCAGACTAAGGAAAAAAGATGGCTTAATTTTGAAACTTGACTTTGAGAAGGCTTATGACAAACTGAATTGGGAATTCTTGTTTGACTGCCTCAAGCAAAGAGGTTTTGGGGAGAGGTGGTGCAAATGGATCAGCCTGGTGATGAGCTCTGGAACAGTGAGTGTTAAAGTGAATGATATTCTGGGGAAATATTTTAAATCTCGAAGGGGAGTTAGGCGGGGTGACCCCTGTCCCCCTTTCTTTTCAATATTGCAGCTGATACTTTAGCTAAAATGATCAATGTGGCCCGAAAAAAATAACCTCATAAAGGGTCTAGTTCCCGAATATGTAGATAAGGGAGTGGCCATTCTGCGGTATGCGAGATGACACTATCCTATGCATACAAGATGACAGGGAGCAAGCGGCTAATCTCAAATTCTTACTATACCGTATGAGGCCATGTGCGGATTAAAGATAAACTTTAACAAAAGTGAAGTGGTGATGATATCACAAGACAATGGCAAGAGCATAGAATTCTCTAAACTTTTCAACTGTAGCATTGGGAAGTGGCCGATGAAATACCTTGGAGTACTGTTTTTCGGGCTCAGTGCTGCATGTAGTGGATTTGGTTTCCTATTGAGGAAAAAATGTTTAAAAGATTAGTGGGATGGAAGGGTAGTGCTCTGAGCCTTGGTGGTAGATTGATTCTTATCAATTCTAGCCCGAGCAGATCTACCTATGTATGCAATGTCCATGTATTTGTTGCCTCTGTCAACAATCAAAAAAATGGATCTTTGCCGAGGGAGAAAGTTTTTTTTGGCAGGGTGGTAATTTCAAAAAGAAATACCATCTGGTGAAATGGAAAAATATTATTAAGCCAAAAAGAAAAAGGAGGCCTGGGAATTAAGAACCTCAGAAAAATTGAACATAAGTCTTTTGTGTAAATGGTGGTGGAAGGTGGAGAATGGAACTGGAATTTGGAATGAAATTGTTCGAGAAAAAATATCTAAAGAATGGAGGGATTACCAACAGGGGAAGAGATGCAAATGTAAAACTCCCCTGTGTGTGGAATGATCTACTCAGCATTAAACATATATATTTGAGAGGAAGATCTATGATCATTGGAGATGGCAAGTCTACAAGCTTCGGCATGATAAGTGGTGTGGACAAGTCTCTTTAGCAGAGAAATTTCCTCAGTTATACCTGATCAACCAAGAACAGAATGAGTCGGTTGGGACCTTGAAAGCAAAACAGTGGCGGCTCACTTTTAGGAGATGGTTGCATGAAAATCTCCAAAACCAACTTAGGAGACTTCAGGATTTGGTTCATAGGTATAACACAAATTTGAGTAGGGATAGAGCTCATTGGGACTGGGAAAAATCTGGATATTTCTCAGTCAAATCAACATATAAACATTTATGCAGGAATGAAAATGGAAAAAGTTATAAAAACATCTGGAAGGCCAAGATTCCATTGAAAGTCAAAATTTTCTTGTGGCTTACGCTGCAAAAATCCATTCTCACGAAGGATAACTTGATCAAACGCAAATGGAAAGGGAATGAATACTGTGTTTTTTGTAGTGAAAAAGAGACTGTGGATCATTTATTCTTCGAATGCGTAACTGCAAAATATATTTGGAGCCTTATGGCATTCGCTTTTGGTGCTACATGTAGACCAAGCAACTTTGAGCAATATTGGTTGTGGATTAAAAATAGTTTGCCAGGAGGCACGAAAGTGTACGCAACTGGTTTGGCCGCGATTTGTTGGGCCATTTGGAAAACAAGAAATACACTGTGTTTTGAAAATAAAAAGAATTAAATCTCCTACTGAGATTGTCTGTTTCTCTTTGCTCCCTATTGATATCTTTGGGCAGGTCTCTTCAAGGAGGACATGGAGGACCAAATCATCCGGGGTGCAGAAGTGGTGAAGAAGGCGGCGTTGAGCTTCCACAAGAAGGATGTTGAGCAGCAGTCCCAGAATAACCGTCAGATGGTGGCCTATGTTGGCTAGATTAGTTGGTTGCTTGGACAGCTTGCGTGCTGTGAGAAACGATCTTGTGTTTAGCATCCCTTGGTATGTCGTTTAAGGTTGGATTAGTGAGTAGCAGTTTATCAGCTTTTGAAGTAGGTGGAGTCTTCAGCCGGATGCTGGTGATCCCTTGGAGATCGCAGGTTGCGGTGGTTTGGTGTTGGTAGCTGTAACCTCGTAATGTCTGTTCTGAACCTGTTATGAACCTTGTAATTTCGTTGCTCCGGTAATGAAATTCGGCTTCGGCCCTGGTGGAAAAATGTCATCTCTCAGGGGTAAGAATCCGGTTGTTACCTTTAATAAAATTGAAGATTAAGAATAGAACAGATAAGGATTTACTGACCAATTTCTGCTGTGAACAAGATCGCCTCCTGTTTACAGAAAAGATCACAAAGACAAATATTGGCATCTGTAAGACTATATAGTACGTAACAACTAACAGATGACGTACTTTCTTCCGCGATCTCCTGTGCGGAGGCCAGACAAATCAGCGGGAAGAACGACGAGTGGTGGTGGTGGGGGGATTCGCGTTTGCCGGCTGCACGGAGCTTCTCCTGCTCCGTCCGATTCGCTCCTCGTCGGAGGCCGCCGCCGCGTTAGTTTTCCGTCGGCAATCGCCTTGCGCCGTTTTATAGATGGGCCAAGAGGCGGATTGCTTTTATGGGCCGGTTGGACGACCCACTGGGCCGACCCGCATCCGGCTCGTGGACATAAAAAGGGTAGCATTCTTCAACCAAGCAGCCAGCCAACGCAGCAGCCATGCGCGTGCCTCCATGGCCTAAGCGTAAGCCGCCGAGCGGCGAACCGCGCCGCCGATGCCCTCGTCGCCGTCGTCCTCGCCCGACGCTCCACTCTTCACTCCGAGGGTCGCCGCCGCGCTCCTCGCCCGCTGCACTTCCCGCGTCGCCGCGGCAGCGCTGCACGCCCGCCTCCTCCGCTGCTCCCGCGCCTTCTTCCGCTCCCCCTACCTCGCCAACTGCCTCGGCGCCGCATACTCCCGCCTCGGCGCCGCGCCGTCCGCCGTCGCGCTCCTACGCGTCGCTGCCAAGCCCAACGTGTACTCCCGCAACATCCTCCTGTCGGCGCTCCTCAGCTCCGGCCTCCTGGAGGACGCGCGCGGGCTGTTCGACGGGATGTCTCACAGGGACGCGGTCACCTACAACGCCATGCTCTCCGGCTACGTCGCCCGCGCGCTTCCGGACGAGGCGTTCCGTCTCTTCTGCTCCATGAGGGAGCGTGGCGTCAGGCCAACCGCCTACACCTTCTCCATACTATCGTCAGCGGTTGGCTCTGTGCGCCGCGGCCAACAGCTTCACGCTGCTGCTGTCCGCCACGGCCTGGCACACCGTGATGCTGTAGTAGGCAATGCGCTTATTGATATGTATGGACGGGTTGGGCTCTTGGATTATGCAGCGCGTGTCTTCTCTTGCATGGAACGACCAGATGTCACATCCTGGAACAATGTCATGTCCGTTTACAAGAATCAGGCTCTAAGCAGTACTGTCTTCAGGTGTTTCGGGACCATGAGGAGCAAAGGATTTTCAGTTGACGGCTTCACTGTGTCCATCGTGCTCAGTGTTTGCTCAGATGTGAAGGATTTTGCAATGGGTGACCAGATGTTGGCACTCTGCATTAAGATGAGCTTCCTTACAAACTTCATCGTTTCTAGTGCTGCTATTGACTTCCTCTGTGTGTCTGACAGACTGTCTGATGCCCTTCAGCTCTTCAGAGAAATGCCAACATGGGGCTCAGAACCTTGCAATGCACTGATATCAGGCTATGCTAGGAGTGGCCTAATGGAAGAAGCCCTCAGCCTCTTTGCGGCGTCTATGCGAAATGGTGTTGTTCCAAACGAGTTCAGTTTTGCGAGTGTGCTGAGATGGAGTTCTTGCTTTGGTTTAATGGAGCAGGGCACTCAAATTCATTGCCTGGTTTGCAAGCTTGGATTCCAGAATGATGTAATTGTTTCCACAGCCCTCACTGACATGTACTGTAAATTGGGGTTAACGAAGCATGCCAGGAAAATCTTCAGTATGATTGGTGCGAAGGATTTGGTGTTATGGAATACGATGCTGCTTGGCCTATTGCAAAATGGAAGAGCTAAGGAAGCCCTTGTAATATTTAAACGGATGCTCAAGTGTGGTATCCAACCTGATAGAATCACTCTTTTTGGTGCCTTATCTGCGTGTGGTTTAGAAGGTTTGGTAACTGAAGGAATGGACATAATTACCCTGTTTAAAGATAGGTACCATATTATGCCTAGCTTGGAGCACCATACTTGTGTGGTCGACATCTTATGCCGCGCTGGAATGTTCAGAGAGGCAGTGGATTATGTAGAGAACAAGTTGCCAAAATTTAGTGCTGCTACTTTCTCTAATATTCTGGAGGCCTGTATAGTCCAAGGGAACACTGGCATGGCAGAACTAGTTGCTGAAAAGATGGTGATGCAAAAGTCCAGATTGTCACTACCATATATTGTTTTGGCTCAAATATATGGTGCCAGATGTAAGTGGGAAAAAATGGCTGGAGTGTGGAGGTCAATGGAAAATCGAAGAGCAAAGGAGGTTCAGTCATGCAGTTGGCTCTGCATCAAGAATCGTATTTATGTGTTTAAGTCGGAACAGATATTGCACCATGGAAAAGGAGCTACCTATGAGGTTTTGGATCTTCTATTTTGGGACATGACGGATCATAAATATGATCCAAGTTTTGTGAAGCCCAAGAGCAGCGAAGGATTAGGTTGTGTCCAGTTGTTCCTTGACTAACCTGCTTCCTAGCAAGTTACCATGCCTTGCCTGTACTGAAGGTTCGGGAGTGTCGCACGCTATGAACTCAGAAAAGGTGCTTTCAATTATGTGAATCCTTTCATCGAACTGTAGCTTGTTTGTTTTCCAATGCTTTTTGATTGGACTTGTTATTTAGCAGGTTGCAGTAAGATTTTGCTAGATTATGGTTAGGCTGTTGCACCTTGGCAGTTTCTTTTGTGTGAACTGCAATGTCACAGAAGATTTGGAGGTATGGGCAGGTAAATTTCTTCTGGCTCCTGTCAATTGCTATAGAATTCATCAATACTAGAAAACCATCTGGGCTTTAAAAATTTCAAGTTTGTTGGGTGGGTTTGGTACTTTTGTATATATTGGTTCCCAGATCTTGAATTCATGTCAGCTGGTTATTTGTTAACTAAATGGCAAACTCTACATATCCACACCTAATTCCTACCTTTTGCTTGGTAGGGAAAAGTTTCAACCCAGAATCATCTGGGCATGCTCTCCTCGTCTATAGGAAGCATAAGCTATCTTGAGGATTTGTGAGTCTTCTCATGGATAGCCTTGTCAGTGCTAGTGTTTGTATATGTCTAACTATTAGTTTCCTATTTATTTTCCTGTTACAGTCTGCTGGACAAAATGTAAATGGGTCAAGGTCAATCCCAACAGAGATTGTCAATGTATTAAACTCCGTGGGTCACCTTGAAAGCCTCCTGCACATGTGAGTGGAGCATAAGCGACTGTCACTCCTTAGAGTATCCATAAATTGTTGGCATTTATTTGATGTGCACGCATGCGAGTGCTTATTGCTGGTGGTGTATGTTGAGTGTGTGTCTACCTACTTTTTGGTAATAAAACAGATAATCAGAGTCAGAGGGAATTTCAGCATTCTCCCCACTGATGGCCATATTAAATGCAGAGGGAACCCTGTCCTCTTTTCTTCCCATGGCCAAACAGATCCTTCCTTGCTCTCTACTCACCTGCCAGCAATGAAGGCACCTCCATCTTCTGCCTTCCTATTGTTGCTCCTGCTGTTCTTCCCTTCAAGTGGCCTTCCCGCCCCCCAAGGATTTCAACTATGAAGGTTCTCCTATCATGTCCTTTGTTGTGGTTCCAAGGGCTCATTTTGTTTTAGTGGTGTCTGTCTCTGTTTGTTTCTTGCACTGTTAGGTGTTGATTTCTGTTGTACTGGCAGTGCAAGATCTGATGATGATGAAGAGCCTCCTCAAGGACCCCCCCATGGTGCGCTAAAAAACTGGGACCCAGACTCCGTTGATCCCTGTACTTGGTCCTTTGTCTCCTGCTCACCACTGCACTGTGAGCTAGACCCCAGCTCTCCATTTATTCCTACCTCCAAATGAAACCACCATATATATACCTCTCATGTTCTTATGTTTGAATGTTTGGCAGGGGAGCCCCAAGCAAGAACCTTTCCGGCCTGCTCTCCCCGAGCATAGGGAACCTGGCAAAACTTGAGACACTGTGAGTATTGTTCCCATGGATAGAGCAAGTCTTGGTGTTGAGTGTTCTTTTTTAAAACTTTTTTTTTTTTTTTTATTGGGAGGTGTTCATTGTTTTCCTGTCCCAGTCTGCTGCAGAACAACAACATAATTGGGCCAATCTGGCAAGTTAGCAAAGCTCAGGACACTTGTTCTGTCCAGTAACAAATTACATAGTACAATCCCAAATTCTTTAGGCCGCCTTGAAAGACTCCAGTTCTTGTAAGTGAAGCATACGCGCCAATTTGCAACAGCATGTTTTCCTTTGAATCATTTCTTAATGGTTTGTGTTGTAGCCTGGGTAACTCATAGCCTGGTTTGCACTCACTCTGCACTCTTGTATTTCAGAGACTTGTCGTACAATAACTTGAGTGGTCCAATACCAAAAACATCTGCAAGAACGATCAACTAAGGATCCAGTCTTGTTTTCATCTCAGACGTATGGCATTTTTATATAGGAAGTCAATGGTTTGGAAGAAATTTGTAGAAAATTCAATATCTACAGTTTTTCTGGCTGTGATTTTTCTTGCAGCATAGTTGAGAATCCTCTTATCTGTGCTGTGGAGCAGGATTGTGACAGGACCAAGCTGAAACCGATGTTATATCCCTATATCGCTGGTGAACAGTAGAAGCCCCAAGTTGGTAATTGCTTACCTTATTAAGGAGGATATATATACCTGATGAAGCTCAGTACTAAGGTCTAGCAACAATACACAGGTTGGGTAAGTCATTGCTGTTCCGGCAAAATAGCAGTAAAGTAATCGAATTATCGAACAAGTTATTAGGCACACCTGTCTCTTCTTGCCGGCTAGTATGCTGTAAACGAACTCTTCAGACTTCGCATAATGTCTTGTGTTTGTACTTTTCTACAGCCTATTTTCATCTCCGACATGTGACATATACAGGATGTCAATATTTTCATTTTTAAAAGAAATTTGTAGAAAGTTTAAGAATGGTAGGGTTTTTTTTATTCTTTTTTCTTTTGGCATTTGGTTTTTCATGAATACATGGAACCCGGGTCATTGAAGCCATACTCTGACCACTGGACTGGACCGACTGTCTAAGGGAAAGATCTAATTGGGGTGTCCATTTACTTGCGCACAAGGCTTAGAATTTTAGATGGATAGACATGTAAACCGATCAGACTGAGATTTCTGTCCCAACTGATTAGGAAACTACCATATCGAGCACATCCATACACACATACCGAAACTAGAATTTGGTGCACAACAGCACAAGCAATAAAAACCACATGCTACAGTATATC
Source organism: Chrysopogon serrulatus (assembly GCA_015844335.1). Taxonomy (NCBI): domain Eukaryota; kingdom Viridiplantae; phylum Streptophyta; class Magnoliopsida; order Poales; family Poaceae; genus Chrysopogon; species Chrysopogon serrulatus. Next base: position 25,192 of record JADLZL010002593.1, read on the forward strand.
TTAAACTCTCAAAGCTAAATCTCACTGGCTTATTTTTCTGTGATCTAGTGAAGCCACATCATCTAGGGGGTCTCATAGCTCACTAATCTCCAAGACATCAAGGTGTAGCCAAAGCGTCACCCGCCAACTGCTACACATCTGAATGAATGAAGCATCCCGTCATATATCTACGTTGGTAGATCAGAAGACCCCTCCGTTTCCAATCTTGGTGTGCAACTGTGCAACATACTCCTACAGTCCGCTGATCTCCCTCCACCTGCTCATCTTCTGTCCACATGTGCTGCTATCCCTTTAAATAATGGCTACCCTTCAGCTCATGACAACACAGCATCACACAAACTTCACATCGGTACTGCAAGTCAGCGATCACCTCACCAACCGAGCTATATACTCGCTCCGTCTCGTGGACTTTGTCGTTAAAAAATCATGTCCTCCTCGTAGACACGGTTTTCAAATGACAAACTCCATGGGACGGAGAAAGTATCTGGCCAAAAGCCCAAGACCCAAAGAGGAGTAGGAGGACATGCCGACGTCGATGGTAGCAATGAGCATCGGGGTGGTGGAGGCGCTCAAGGACCAGGCTAATCTCTGCCGCTGGAACTACGCACGGCAGTTCGTCCATCCTGCCAACGTGTGCAGTTTCATGCAGGCCAACTGGCGCCGACGGAGAAGACGGGACAACAACTGTAAATATGAACTAGCTGCCACCCCTGCTGAAGCCTGAAGGATGCACCAAGCTTTGGTTCCGGTCTCATCTATTCGTGAATCCATCTCCAAGGCTTGTGAATACATGCAATCTGCTACTTCAACATGCCCGGTCTAGGCCCAATTATTACATTAAACAAATTAGTAATTTATTTGATTTCTACATCTTGCCTTTAAAATTCATGTACCATTTCCCTCTTATTCTATCCTTCCCTATCATCGATCAGGTGGATGATTTTCCTAATCCCATAAGACATTGTATTATTACATAATTCTCCAACGTGTGTTCTCCATATAGTCATGTAATATTTGCTATTACCTGATAACTTCCAGGTGACAGCCCAAGCAATGCTCACTTTCGTACACCACTTTGACCCCCACGGCCTGTTTTTAGAAGGAAAGAATGGTCTGTATTTGCATCGTTATTTATTCCCTCTCTCTCAAGTCCTTTTTTTTAGAAGGACAGGATTTGCATCGTTATTTATTCCTTCTCTCTCAAGTCCTGTTTTTTAGAAGGATAGGATGGTTTGTATTTGCATCACTATTTATTCATATGATGGATTGCCATCTGCAGCTTCCACATGTGTATTTGGATGATATCCTTTTCTCACTATGTAAATTTCTTTACCAAGAGACACCGTTTGATTGATATATAGGTGTTTTGTGAATCTTGTGTCATTGAAGATGGGTGATTGTCTACCATGTTTAAGACTGGATTGCTATCTGCAGCTTCCACATGAGTATTTGGATGATATCCTTTTCTCACTATGTAATCTTTACCACGAGACACCGTTTGATTGATATAGGTGTTTTGTGAATCTTCTGTCATTGAAGATGGGTGATATTGTCTACCATGTTTATGACTTCAAGTTAAATATGATGAAACCAAAATTATTGTACTACGACCATACAAAATTCCATAGCAACTCCTAAAAAGATATACCAAGTAAAGAAAGAGCTCATCTCTAACAGTTTGGTATAATTCATTTGGCAAAACTAGATCTAACTTACATTAGGAACCCTAAGAGAGAAACAAAATTATGTTTATACCCTTCCACCTCTTGAAAACTTATATCAGAAATCCTGAGAGAGAAATAAAATTATTTTTATACCCTTCCACCTTTCTAATATAGACGGATGCACGTGCAGAAGCTCTTTTTCCCAACTTAGGATAAATGTCAACCTGGGATGAGAAACTGTTGGAGAGAGTTTTTCCTGTTTTTACAAAAAAAAATTAAAAATAGCAACCTGAGATGAAGAACTATTTTTTTTCGATGAAAGAAGAATTATATTATATGATAGCTGGGTACATCAACACGTTACAAGCACACTTGATTACAAAATAATACCCATGCTGTGAACAGCGCAACTTAAAACGTAACCTGTTAAATACTTTGCAGTGTGGATGACCGCACAGGCAAACACTCGACAACTGGTCTGAAAACAAATGCCCAACGAACGACGACCAACATTCCTATAGGTGGAATTGAGAAACTTCTTCTTTGTGGTGTCTTCCTTCTTCTTCTTTTACGCCATCGAAGAATAAGAAAGACAGATCTGAAAAATTATTCTCCCTAGTCCTTCATCATGGCCAGATCTAACCACAACAAAACGGAGAAAGAACCAGAGAAAATTATTCTATGGAGGCGACATCATCTCCGCCTTGATGTCGCAGTCCGAAAACAAAAGTCTCCATGTCGTCATGTCGATGAAGATGTTCACGCCGAAGTTGTCGCCCTCATCTTCAACGGAGCCGCCATGGAGAAGACGTTTCCACCCTTCCCCTTCACCGTAGCCGGAGAGGAGGAAATAAAACTCCAATACCAATAAATTTGGCATGGAGAAACCCTAACCCTAATGACTCGATCTAATAGAGAAAATTTATTAAAAACAATAGATCCCCACTCCCTTCAACCTCCGGCTAGATGCCGGAGGGAAGGGAGGGGGACCAGCGGTGGTAGATGGCGGCGGCGGCGGCGAGGTGAGTCTCCATGGGAGGCGAGTCTCCATCCTGTGGATCCTTGAAGTTGAGATGAACTGTTAAAGATGCTCTGTAGTCCCTTGCGCTTCACCTCCTGCAGCCTCAAATGCTCATCCACTTAACGCTGCACCACCCTGCATGTCCGCTTTCAAAACGGGCAATCCCAGTCTAGAATCCCAGTCTAGCTTGCTTCTATAAAATGACAGACCCGCACCAAGGTATGCATCAATTTCAAGCAAAAGCGGTGCGATGCTATAACATACTTTCATAATTATTTTATTTTGTCTGGCCCTATGTTTTTCCTAAATCGTGATAAGCTTTTAGCGTGGCCATTAAAAAAGTGGTCCATTAAAATGGTTGTTAATACCATTATCCATTGTTTCTCTCAATTTATCTCCCAAATTTCAAGCCAACAAACTATGGTGTTGGTAGACAGTACTCCCTCCATTTTTTAATAAGTGTCACATTAGATTTGTCCTAAGTTAAACATTGCAATCTTTGACTAACTATTTTTAAAAATTCTTATAGTTTCATCATATATGGATTATGTATTATGATAGTGTTTCTCATGATAAATCTAAAAATATAAATCTTACGACATGAAACTATATAAATTTTTTAAAATAAAAGGTCAAAGATACACAAGTTTGACTTAGGACAAGCCTAATATGACACTTATTAAAAAACGGAGGGAGTAATATTAGTTGTCTAAATAAATTGCCCTAACAATGTATAATATGATTCCGACGGCAACACGCGGGGTATTATCTAGTACACTAGATGCATGACTCTAGCTAGTTTGAGACTGTAATTGGTGTAATACATACTTATATGGACAACTTTAAGCCGTGACGGGTTGCTCCCCTGCGCCATGCTCCCTGGCCAATGATAGCCTCGCCGCCCACCACTCATCCTCACCGTTCGCCCCGCCCTCCCCTCACTTTTTGGAAACTTGCTGGCGTTGTCCTCGTCCTTGCCCCCACTCCCACCCTGGCCCCACCATCGGCGCCCAATGGCAAGCCACCCCCGGCCCTCGGTCCCGCCCCACCCTAACCAACACCTTGCCACTGACCACCATTGTGATGCCCACCGCCTACCCTGCTCATCTGGTTGTCCTCCATTGCCTGCTTGGTGGTGCCCTTGCTGCCTAGCTCACCGCCACCAATGTGTCGCGGCAGCCTACCCCTAAACCCCCTTCTAGAGCCACCAGGGAATAGATCCCTTAGCTCGCCGGAACCCTAACACCGGCGAGGTCCTCGCCTCTGACACCAAAGCTCCTCCTCTTTCCTCTCTGTCGGGCGCGAGCGTGGGCATACGAGATGCGCGCTCTGCGTGTGCGCGCTGGTTCGCCTAATAAACTTTGCATACTTTTATAGGGTGTTTATTTGGTTTGAAAATGAGTTAGTCTATCATCTTTCCACTTCTTGCTTTTTTGTTTGGTTTGTGGAATAGAATAGGTTGATCCATTACAAGCTCAATCCTCACAAGCAAATAATTAGTATTAGTACAAGGAATAGAATCATATTTCACTAATATTAAGAAATTAACTCTTAGGAGATATGAGTGATCATATCCTTAATGGCGAATTTGCCATAGATGCGGCAGTATAGAGATTTATCCTAAGAAATCAAGAGCATCTTGGCTCCTCTATTGTGCTCTGCGTATCCTCTATTTTTCTAGTCATGTGTTATGCTAAAAGAACGGCGCCAACTCACAAGTGGCAAACTAACAAGTCGAGTCTGGAATTGGATTCTTCATGATGCTTTGACATGAGAAAAAAACATACGATTCCTACTCATATAAATAGTGTTTTTGAACAAAATTATTGTCGCAAATATTGAATTTTATTATATAAATTTGGTTAAATTTTAGATGCTTTGACTCTCAAGAAAATTGGAATGACTTATAATTTGAGATTGAGAAATTATGTTAACTGCATGAGCTGTGAAAAACAAGAGCACAGAGCGTTTGTATAAGGAGATGTGGATATTTACCAAAAGTGAAAAATCTCATCTTGAAGCTCCAAGATATTACCTAGCTAGGTTGCCAGCTCTTTGGACTCTACCTCTTTGTGCTTTGCATTTTTGTGTTTATAATATGTTTGACGCAGTAGTTATAGATATAGGCAGTGGCTGAGGGTGCACCAGAATAATGGAGGGGCAAATTTTGAATGGTGTTACTGTAGCTATGACAATGGAAGTGGTGGGCATACCCGGAAATCTTTCGGTCCGAACGTTCGGACCGGAACCTCCGTCCGATGGCTCGCGGGAAGTCGCGCGCGGAGTGCGGGAATGCAGCGCGTGGGAACTGGGATGGCGGGGGTACTCCAACGTCTGAGCACAGGTACGTGGTTTCTTTTTCTTTTTCTCCTTTTCTTATTCTTCTCTTATTTCTTTCCTGTTTCTATTAATTTCTTTTTCTTTATACCTTTTCCTGCTTCATTTTCTATTTTTGTTTCCTTTTTTTCTTTATGTGATTTTTTATTGTTTTTATTTTTTTACATTTATGCTCCTTTTATTTTTACTTTATTTTTTTCTTTGCTTTTTTTTCTTTTTATCTTTTATAATTGTTATTTTTATGTTTGCTTTTTTGTACCTGTGATGTTCTTTTTTATTTTTATTTGTTTTATTTGTTTCTTTTCTAATTATGTTTTTTCTTTATTCATATTTTATATTCTAATCTTTCTTCAATACTTTTCTTTTTATTTTTTTTTTTTTCTTTTGGTGCATCATTCATTTTTATTTTCTTTTTTATGTTTTATGTGTTTATTGTTATTTTCATTTTTAATATTTTGTACCTTTCTTTTGTTTTTTCTTGTCTTTGTTTTCTTTATTATGTTTTAGATGTTTGTTTTATGCTGTATTTTTACGATGTTCATGTAGTATACATGTGGTATTCTCATAGTACACATGTGATGTTCTATGATATTTTTTAATATTCACATGTATATACGTGATGTTCTATAATATATTTAACGATGTTCATATAATATATATGTGATGTTTCATAGTGTATTTTGTGATGTTCCATAGTGTATTTATTGTTATTCACTTGGTATGTTTTTTTTTTTATATATGTGATGTTTCTACAGTGTCTTTAGTAGTGTTCTCTTAATACACAAGCGATGTTTTATATTGTATTTAGTGATGTTCACGTAATATATATATATGATGTTCTATAATGTATTTAGTGATGTTCCATGGTTATTTAGTAATATTCACTTACTATATATATGATGTTCTATAATATATTTAAGTTGTCTAAAAGTATCCATGTGATGTTCTTTTTTATTTTTCTTGTGCTTTACTCTAAATTTTATTAGTTGCACTTATCTTATGTATTTATTTATTTATTGTATATTGTACTACTAATTTTATGAATCTAAAGCTAGAACATTGTTCTTCTAAACTGAGAACATGTTTCTTACTAAGATAGAACATTATTGTCTGAACCTAGAACATTGTCTCTACTCAATAGAATGCTATATCTTTATAAGATACATGTTTGTTAAAAAAGATTTACCCAAATATATCTAAGTGAGATCTTTTTATGAAGGATTTATTGCAAGAAATCTGATGGTATAATTGAAATTTAATTTTGATGTTTGATTTAGAAGCTATAACTTTTTTTAATTCGTTAAAGTTGTTTGTATGTGTGGAATGAGTAGGCCCCATGCATGCGCATGTTTACGTGAGCTAGAAGAAGCAAGCTAGTTTAGCTGGCTGCTAGCAATTGCTCGTGAGATTAGACAAGAACAAGATGGAGAGCGGCGGTTTCCATATCTAGATGAGCATGCATGCAGGCCGGGTGGGCCGAGGCGCTGACGCTTGAAGCAGCAAGGTGGGCCAAGTCAAGTGACCAGCTACTACCGCGTGGAACTAAATTATTTGCGCGCGCTTCCCGGCCGGCGCGGTGCTTCCGTCTGAACAGCCAGACGCTATCAGCCCCCGATATACCCGGCTTCCCATCGCCAGCCTTTCTCTACTACTTTGTCGTCAATTATAGCTGAAGTGGTATGCGGTTATGTAGTGATGTAGCAGTTTCTATCCCTAATTTTGTTATCTAGTTTATCTTAATATAATAATCTGCAAAGTGGCATGTACTATGCTATCTGTCAACCAAGTGCATGGTCCATGGTGTGGTGGGGATTTGTGAATGTGGTCGATCATGGACTGGGTGCACGGTGAAAGATTGTCCAGTGGACGGCAGAGGTTGACTAAAATGTATTCATGTATTTCTAGTTTTATTTCCAAGAGAAAAACCGAGTATATGACATAACGATGATGTCATCATGTTAACAGGAGGACAGACACATAGAGCACGCTTTGGCCTAGGATTATTTTCGTGATGTATCTAGAAAGTCTAGCTAAGTTGTACGTGGACGGCTAGATTTGTTTGAGCACGTGAGCCAACGGTTGAGATATCTAGGGCGTGTTTAGCAGTGGGCCTGCGGGGTGGCTCGCGCTCTTGGGCTGCAGCGGCGCGTCTTTGGTTTGCTTGGCCCATTTGTCGGCCTGGCTCCCGTGGTGCTTTCCCCTCCCTCACGGCTCTAGGGCAACGAATCCCCCCCTTTGTTTTTTGGGCTCGGCGTGGAGCTCGTGGCGGGCGATTTGGGGGCGGCGGAGGTTGGCGGGCGGCTCGCGGGCTCGCGCGGTTTTTCGGTGAAATCTCCGCGCGCTCTCCGCCTCCGGCGATTTTCGCCACCTTTATATTCCCCCCTCGGCCAACTTCAATCTCTTCTTCCTCTCGCCACTTTCTCCACCCACTCCCGTGAGAGACTGGCGGCGGTCGTGTGCTGTGGTGACCAGCGAGGCAGCTCTTCTTCTCCGCCTGCATCCTCTCTATTTTGTTGCGGCGGATCTGTTGCCACTGTCGGCGCGGTATCGGACGCTGTGCTGGGACTCTGGGAGGCGGCGGCTTCTTCGTTCCATTCGGTGCTGGGGGCTCTGGTGGACCAGATCTGCTTCCTCTCCATCTGGATCTGCTTCCTCTTCATCGCCTTTGCATCTTCTCGCTGGATCCGTGTTCGTCCTCTGCTAGGGTTTGTATGTTCTCTTTCCCTCTTTGTATTTGCTTATGACTATGCTAGGGTTTACTGTTCACTGGGTAGCATGTGCTGATTCGTTGGTTTTTTTATACTAGTACTGATTCATGTTGGTTTACTCGCTGTTATTGCTGCTACGTTGGTTTGGTTTTGTTTCTTGGTCGATGATGACGTCCTATAGCACTGGGGGGCATGTTTCACCATGCAGCCATGCTTTATTTGAATGAATAATTGTACGCTATCATGCTGAGGCCACCTAGGTTGCTATGAACTTTATGTTTTGTTCATTGTTCATGCATGTAGATGGATTCTCTGCAGGACCGTGCTGTGATGTCCTCCCAGGCAGCTGCCATGGTTGTAGTCATGGTCTCTTTTGTTGCTGCTAGGGTTAGGAGGTCCACACCTGAGCTAGATCCACTGTTGTACACCCTTAGGACTGATGCTGAGCAGCATAGGAAGCTGACAATGCAAGCCATTTATTATTCCACTGATGCAGAGTGTCTGTCCATGTTAAGGATGACCAGAGCACCTTTTTTTGGTCTGTGTGATCTGTTCAGGACTAGGGGGCTTGTACCTAAGAGTCATGTGTTGACGGTGGATAACGTCAACTTTTATTAGAACTTTAGACACAAAAGGATACATGAATACACACTAGTCTAGGGTTTTAACTGACAATTTCCACGAGTTTTGTATATTCAGTATTTTCCAAGGATTATTCCAGAAAAGCATAAAAGAGGGATTAGAGTGCATAATTATCACGAAACGTAACCGCGAAGGCAAAACATCGTCATCAGGCTCAGAAAGCATCTAGAAGATACCCGAAGCAGCGGGGCCCACAGGGGCTACCAAGTGGGGCCGACCGGCCCCACCCTGGTGCCGGTCGGCACCCCAAAGTTAGGGTTTGCCCCCATCTTCTGGAGTCTTCTTCCACCGCCTATGAGAAGTCATCTCGGCCCTTGATTAAGTCGATTTGATCCTGCGGCGCACGTTCATCCCACCGGGCTATAAATAAAGGGGCAGACCCCCCTCCCTGGAGGCATCAAGTCATTTAGAGATCAAGCTATCAAGAGCCTTCTCTAGTTCATCAGAGCCTCTCTAGTTCATAGCTTTAGCCTAGTTAGATTAGAAGTAGAAGAGTTCTAGTTCTTCAGTGGGATCCGGAGCCCCTGGCGTCTGTTTGGAGCGCGTAGTTCGGTATAGTTCTAGTACTTTGCTCTTATTGTATTCAATATTATGATTCAGACAATATTGTTCTTAATCTCTTATATATTCTTAATTGCAATAGTTATTGTCTACTTTGATTATATGTCTAGGATAGTTGGTTTGATCTTATTGAATTCATGTAATTGCTCGAATAGCGTTTACCCAAGCGATCGATGGGTAGATGGTAGACAATATGTAGACGTGGTGTCTAGATATCTTGTTTATCTGCGAGTGCACCCTGATGTGCCGGGTCGTGTGATAGTCCGCGCAGGTGACAGCTGCGTTGGTTCCTCTGTAGTCCATCCCCCGTACGTAGGACTAGTAGGGCACGGTCGCGAAGTTGGATAATGACTCTGTTTCACATCCTTCCTAGTTGATGCCCCCTTTACATGTGATCATGATGTAGGATTAACTTAACAATGATTGCTAGATATAATTGCACTAATTAGAGTTATTCATTGATGTAGTTATTGAATTACCTTAGTATTTATTCCTGAGTCTATCCAATGGCTAGCTATTACTGTGACTAGAAGAGCTCTGATGTTTATCTATTTATGATGACTGATCATTATTTATCATATATCTTTTATCACGTGACTTATCCCTGTTATGAGTAGGATTCTAGTTATGGTTTACCTTTCACATCAATAGTATAAGTTATAGTTATAAGTCCTACATAAACCTTTCCAGTGGTATAAATATAAATCAACAACTTTGGTAGAACTCCCTAGGTAAAATGCTACAATTGTATAATTATCGTAAAAACTTGAGAACCGTTCTTAGTTTATATCGATATTTCTGCCTAGTCATATTGATTGATACATATATATATATAAACCTATATTTATCCTTAGCATATATAATTAGAGATGACAACCTAGTTCATGCTTAGGGATGTGGGTGAGAGATAAGTGGCTAGTTGTTAATGACAAGTTAATTTCATACCATGTGTTTCTAATCTCGTTAATTAGTAATGACGTTAGAAATACCAACAAGCATTTTTGGCGCCGTTGCCGGGGAAGGTAGTTAGACAATTAAGAAACACTGATAGACTTATACTCTATTATGTGATCGAGATAACTATTAACCCCTGTTCAAGCAGGATTACCCTTGTTTGTCTACTTTAATATCTTATACAGGGTAATGAATGACCGGTTTACGACCTTCCGGCATGCCCCCACAAAATAAGAAGAAACATAACAAATCCAATGTTGGAGAAAGAGGTCGACGTCACAGGACTTTAATTCATATCTCAAGTGACGGGAACAAAGATGTTGTATTACTCACAAATTTCAGCATATGAGTCATGGTAAGTATGATCAAATAAAGGTAAGAAAGTTTTGCTCATGAACTTCAAAATTTATGAGTAGTTATTTTTTGCATTCCACTGCATGTTTACTTTAATTCACACTATTTAGTTTAAATTTTTCTCAGCCATAACTTGTTCCATTTCATATATTCATCTCACGTGCATTATATATATATATATATATATATATATATATATATATATATATATATATATATATAAACTCACCATGGTCATGCTCTTTTATCTCTATAAATCTCTACTATATTTTCATGCTACCTTTATTTGCTATGATATATGTTTAGGCTTTGAAGTTCTTTCACAAATCTCTTAAATGAAGCATGGTGCTTAGTTTAGGAGTGGTGGTTTTACTTTTTAAAAGGCTTTTTAAACTGAGCTCAGATTAAAATGCCTTCCTAAATTAAATTAGGCGTGGTGTCTAGGTTGATTTTTTGAGCCGATAGTATGTTGTAGTGGATCTGGATATTTTGTCGGACTAACCCCTGCAAGAAAATTTTGAATTAAATCACGGGAAGTCAAGAGATAAGTTTACAGGGGATGAATCCAAGGCAGATGATAACTTTGCACAAGAAGTCCAGCTTGTGAGTATTAATATTTATTTATTTATCTTTTGTTACAAGTTATCTTTGCCTTGAACCATGCTAGATTGCAACAACAACATAAAACACAATAGACACAATTTATGCTAAATAATCTTAAACCATATATCATCTTGATTAGCATAGAAGAAAATCACAAAAAAAGTATGGACAACAAAACCCGTATTTTAATCTTGCTATTCCCTCGGGTATGTGTCCATTAACATTTTGCAGGAAAGAACAATCTTAATCTATTAGAGAAGAAGTTTTCAAGTGAACATTATTGCATCTCCAATAGACCCCATCTCATCAAGCGCAAATTAATCAAAGAAATCAGAAAAGGTTGATGGGCGAAGAGCATGTAATTTTCCATAGTTACATTGAATGGTGAAAAGGTGAAGAAGATAAAAGGAAGGCCTTGCTCAGCAAGACCATAAGCTCTCACCAACAGATGAACCCGAACCCTCCTCTTCCAAGTAAGTTCGTCATCACTTACTTAGAAAGATAAAGACATGAGGTACGTTTGTCCAAGCCTCATGCAACATGTAACTACAATTAACATCTCATACCATGTTGCTAATTTGTCTTGGTTATTTCTACCCTATGCCATGCTCAAAAATAACTTACCAAATATATATATATATATATATATATATATATATATATATATATATATAATAAAATGCTCCTGTGGTTCACCATACATATTCTTGGTTCTATATGAATAAATACCTTTAGTTTTGTAAACTTCCTTATTCTATTATAAATATGCTTTAGAATACTATTTAAACACTATAAAAATCAAGCATACTTATATAAGAATTTGGTTGTACATATAGACTATCCCCTCCTACATCAAAAATATTTAAATCATATTAGAGAGACTATTCATAGAATCAATTCAAGGTTAAGGGTATGCTTCAAAATAATATCCTTGCTTTAACCTTGATGAAAAATTTTTGAATCATTGAAAACACGAGCTATAGATTAATCTTTAACTCTTAGGCAAACACTATCCGTACTTTAATAAATAGTATATTCCTTCGGGTATATGTTGTCCACTAACCCCTTGTAGAGAAGACCATTGAAATTTATTTACCCTTCATCATGCTCTAATAATGGAGGTAACATCTTAAGGGAAGTTGTCATTAATTTCCTCTTGATCTTGGTATGCAATAAATGGCAAAAATACAACCATGTTAGAGTTACAACTTAAATTGATCAACCTGATTAAACTTAACATGATTTGTTCTCTCGAGTTTGTTCATAGCGCTATTGTTGTAATCTCGGTCTTAACCGAGTAAGCTAGAAACTCGTCTATTATTCTTGATACATTATAAAGATGAATAGTCTTTCTAATGGTTAAGTAGTTTACTCTTTATTTCACAAGTTTAAATGTCATATTTATACTTTTAGTCCTCTCACCCGTGATAGGAATAAACAATATAAATAGTATCAATCTTATTGTGTCCAAGCTTAGAGGATGAATAAATTTCTGATTCTGTTGGTGTTTTTCCACCAGCAGAGCCCATGCACTTGATCTCTACCTTGTTTTTATGGGCAGAACACACTTTAATTAAAGTGTGGGGAGACAATCCCTTAAATTCTACAAGTGAAACTTCTCAACTAGTAATAATGATACACATAAGATTGGCTTTAAGACGCCTACAACAGAAAAAAAGAAGGTGACACCGCCATTGGGAGCCACTAGTGGAGGCACCACCTCAATTCTTACCCTCAAGAGCAACTCGAAGTACTCAATGAACCACTGCAAGCAGAAGTCCAGTTCGAAGGACTAAAAACATCGAACCCTCGCCGTGAGGTAACATCGGTAGTTATCTATATCTACTTTCTTACATTGCATGAGTTAATTTCTCTTTAGTATGTTTACATTTCTATATTAGCAATACATAGAAAATGATAAAAATAAATAGTCTTGCATTAGGCTACATTCATGCATCTTAAAAACTTTAAGCCCCATGTGAAACCCTTGTAGTGTAAAAGCTGTAGGAGTTCTCACTTTGTGGTGACCTACAAAATAAAAAAATATATATCATGCATTTGCACTTTATGTATACAAACCCATAAAATCCAAAATATATATATTAATTGAGCATCCTGTTGCAATACTGCTATCATAAAAATATTTTAAAATCACCACAACAACCAATCCTCTAAAAACGGCTAATCATTAATATTTTATCCTAATACCGTTCCATGAGTTTTGGTGTTTTATGAGAGCTTTCTGCAGGATGACTCCAAGAGCCAGCTTACCTAAGAAATTGTCATCTTCATCACTTGAAGTACAACTTTCTAACATACAGCTAACCCCTATATGAATGAAGTAACTTCTTGGGTGATAAGATTGAAGTATTCCAAGCAACACTTGCTCTTATAAGCATGAGCTCCTCTGTGAGGACCACTCAGCTTCAATAATCAACCATATCAAACATCTAGCTTGGGGGGAGAGCATCCCCTAGTTATTAGGTAAGTATACCTATGCGATTATCGAGTCTATCTTATAGTCATAATATACCAAAAATATGTGGACACATGAAGGTCCACATCTGTTGAGTCTTTTATGAGTCTTTAGTTAAATAAAATCTAAAAACCAATAAAAAGAAGTCTTAGTCAGTATTAATTATATAGAGTGCGTCTAGAGTCAACTATGAACTAGAAAATTTTATTGGAGATGATGAATAGTTGCTCTACTAAAATTCTTTTCAAGTGCCTAGTTGTCAACCTTAAATTCTTCTGAGTTTTGGATATTGCTGTTTTAATTTGAGAATTTACTCTGAGCCTAAAACTTGTGGAGGCATATGCTTAATTTAAGTCTAGGTGATTGATTAATATGATTCATGAAGGTTGAGCTGCTATTTATCTTATTCTTAGCATTATTAAGTTCTAGAGATTTATTTTTAAAAACCCAAAATCCTACATGATGAGCTCTTGTATGACAAAGTTTGAATTCCTACCACAGCCATATATAATACATATAGAGTTAGAAAATTTTTTTGCGCATTCATGCTGCTTACTTTGCATTGAGTTTAGTCAACCTTTATTGTATACCTTATGAGAGCCTTATCATGCTTTTAAAATCAAGGTCACTTACATGCTCCATCCACATATACATTACTCCTACTTTGAGAGTAAGCGCAACCATTTTCCACTTCCATCTAGATCCACCTTAAAATTGTTTTTCTCCTACACTGGGAGTCAAACACCCAAAAATATATAAACCCATAGGACAACCTTTGTTTCATTGCTCTAAGTACTTATTGTCATCTCTCCAATTATCATATTGTATTCAAAGGATGCATGTGGCTATGCAAAAGGAAAGTTATCGAAAAAGAAAAGGGAGTAAAAGAAGGATGTTGACAGTGGATAACGTCAACCTTCAGTAGAACTTTAGACACAAAAGGATACACGAATACACACTAGTCTAGGGTTTTAACTGACAATTTCCACGAGTTTTGCATATTCTATATTTTTCAGGGACTATTCCAGAAAAGCTTAAAAGAGGGATTAGAGTGCATAATAATTATGAAACTTATCTACCACGGAAAAGATAACCATCGAGATGTGAGAAGGATCTAGAAGACACTTTGGAAGCAACGGGACCCGCAGACGCCGCCAGGTGGGGCCGGCCAGCCCCACCCCTGCGCCGGCCGGAGCCCCAAATTAGGGTTTCGGTCCCTCCTTCTGGAAGCTTCTTCCACCGCCTATGAGGAGTCATCTCGGCTCTTGGTTAAGTCGGTTTGATCCTACGGCGCACGTTCATCCCCAGGGCTATAAATAAAGGCGGACGGACCCCCTCCTGGAGGCATCAAGTCATTTTAGAGATCAAGCCATCAAGAGCCTTCTCTAGTTCATCGAGCCTCTCTAGTTCATAGCTTTAGCCTAGTTAGATTAGAAGTAGAAGAGTTTTAGTTCTTCGGCGGGATCTGGAGCCCCGGCGTCATGCGGAGTGCGTGGAGTTCGGTATAGTTCTAGTTCTTTTCTCTTATTGTATTCAACATTATAATTTGGGAAACATTGTTCTTAATCTTATATATGTTCTTAATTGCAATAGTCATTGTCTGCTTTGATTATATGTTTAGCATAGTTAGTTTGATCCTATTGAATTTATGTAATTGCTCGTATAGCGTTCATCCAGAGATATCATGGGTGAATGATTGGCAGTATGTAGACGTGGTGTTTAGATATCTTGCTTATCTGCTGAGTGCACCCACGATGTCTTGGGACGTGTGGTAGTCCGCATAGGTGACATTTGTGTTGGTTCCTCTGTAGTCCACCCTCCGTGCGTAGGACTAGCATGGGCACGGTCGCGAAGTTGGATGATGACTCTGTTTCACATTCTTCCTAGTTGATTCCTCTTTACATGTGATCATGATATAGGATTAACTTAACAATGATTTCTAGATGTAATTGCATTAATTATAGTATTCATTAATGTAGTTATTGAATTACCTTAGTATTTATTCTGAGTTTATCCATTGGCTAGCTATTACTATGACTAGAAGAGCTCGATGTTTATCTATTTATGATGGTGATCATTATCTAACATATATCTTTTATCACATGACTTATCCCCTGTTATGAGTAGGATTCTAGTTATGGTTTACTTTTCATATTAATAGTATAAGTTAACATTAATAGTGTAAGTTATAGATATAAGTCCTACATAGACCTTCCCAGTGGTATAAATATAAATCGACAACCTGGAAGAACTCCCTAGGTAAAATGCTACAATGGTATAATTATCTGTCTGCTTACATAACCGTTCTTAGTTTATATCGATATTTCTGCCTAGTCATATTGATTGATACATATATATATAAACCTATATTTATCCTTAGCATATACAATTAGGGATGATAACCTAGTTCATGTTTAGGGATGTGGGTGAGAGATAAGTGGCTAGTTGTTAATGACAAGTTAATTTCATACCATGTGTTTCTAATCTCGTTAATTAGTAATGACGTTAGAAATACCAACAAGCATTTTTGGCGCCGTTGCCGGGAAGGTAGTTAGGCAATTAAGGAACATTGATAGACTTATACTCAATTATGTGATTGAGATAACCATTAACCCCTGCTCAAACAGGATTACCCTTGTTTGTTTACTTTAATATCTTATACAGGGTAATGAACGACCGGTTTACGACCTTCCGGCATGCCCCCACAAAACAAGAAGAAACATAACAAATCCAATGTTAGAGAAAGAGGTCGACATCACAGGACTTTAATTCATATCTCAAGTGACGGGAACAAAGATGTTGCATCACTCACAAATTTCAGTATGTGAGTCATGGTAAGTATGATCAAATAAAGGTGAGAAAGTCTTGCTCATGGACTTCAAAATTTATGAGTAGTTATTTTTTGCATTTCACTGCATGTTTACTTTAATCCACACTATTTTGTTTAAATTTCCTCAGCCATAACTTGTTTCGTTTCATATATTCGTCTCACGTAAAAAAAAAACTCACCATGATCATGTTTTTTTATCTCTATCTGAATAATTCTCTACTATATTTTCATGCTACCTTTATTTGCTATGATATATGTTTAGCCTTTGAAGTACTTTTATAAATCTCTTAAATGAGGCATGATGCTTAGTTTAGGAGTGGTGGTTTTACTTTTAAAAGGCTTTTAAACTGAGCTCAGATTAAAATGCCTTCCTAAATTAAATTAGACGTGGTGTCTAGGTTGATTTTTGAGCCGATAGTATGTTGTAGTGGATAGTGGATATTTTGTCAGACTAACCCCTGCAGGAAAATTTTGAATTAAATCTGGGAAAGTCAAGAGATAAGTTCAACCCGGGATGAATCAAGGCAGATGATAACTTTACACAAGAAGTCCAGCTTATGAGTATTAATGTTTATTCATTTATCTTTTATTACAAGTTATCTTTGTCTTGAGCCATGCTAGATTGCAACAACATAAAACACGATAGACATAATTTATGCTAAATAATCTTAAACCATATATTATCTTGATTAGCATAGAAGAAAATCACAAAAAAAGTATGGACAACAAAACCCGTATTTTAATCTTGCTATTCCCTCGGGTATGTGTCCATTAATATTTTGCAGGAAAGAACAACTTTAATCTATTAGAGAAGAAGTTTTCAAGTGAACATTATTGCATCTCTAATAGACCCCAGCTCATCACCCGCAAATTAATCAAAGAAATCAGAAAAAAGTTGATGAGTGAAGAGCATGTAATCTTCCATAGTTTCATTAAATGGTGAAAAGACGAAGAAGATAAAAAGAAGGCCTTGCTCAGCAAGACCATAAGCTCTCACCAACAGATGAAACGGATAACCCTCCTCTTTCAAGTTAGTTCGTCATCACTTACTTAGAAGGATGAAGGTATGAGGTACGTTTGTCCAAGCCTCATGTAACATGTAACTACACTCAACATCTCATACCATGTTGCTAATTTGTCTTGGTCATTTCTACCCTATGCCATGCTCAAACATGACTTGCTAAAATATATATATATAATAAAATGCTCCTGTGATTCACCATACATATTCTTGGTTCTATATGAATAAATACCTTTAGTCTTGCAAACTTCCTTATTCTATTATAAGTATGCTTTAGAGTATTACTTAAACATTATGAAAATCAAGCATACTTATATAAGAATTTAGTTATACATATAGACTAGCCCCTCCTACATAAAAGATATTTAAATCATATTAGGAGACTATTCGTAGAATCAAGTCAAGGTTAAAGGTATGCTTCAAAATAATATCCTCGCTTTAACCTTGATGGAAAAAAAATTCAAAATAGTGGTGAATCATTGAAAACACGAGCTACTGATTAATCTTTAACTCTTTGGCAAACACTATCCGTACTTTAATAAATAGTATATTCCTTCGGGTATGTGTTGTCTACTAACCCCTTGCAGAGAAGAAATAATGAGAGAAGCAGAGGTCTGAAGAGTGAGAAAGAAGTACAACATACGAGACAAGATGGTAATGAACAACCCAAGATACAAGAAAGGAAAAGACGATTGAAATTCATTTATCCTTCATCATGCTCTAATAATGGAGGTAACATCTTAAGATAAGTGGTCATTAATTTTCTCTTGATCTTGGTATGCAATAAATGAAAAATACAACCATGTTAGAGTTACAACTTAAATTGATTTACCTGATTAAACTCAATATGATTTGTTCTCTAAGTTTGTTCATAGCGCTATTCTTTTAATCTCAGTCTTAACCAAGTAAGCTAGAAATACTTCACCTATTATTCTTGATATATTATAAAGATGAACAGTCTCTCTAATGGTTAAGTAACTTTACTTTTTATCTCACAAGTTTAAATGCCATATTTATATTTCTGTATTCTTACCCATGTTATGAATGAACAATATGAATAATATCAATCTTGTTGTGTCCAAGGTTAGAGGATGAATAAATTTCTAGTTCTGTTGGTGTTTTCCCACCAGCAGAGCCCATGCACTTGATCTCTACCTTGTCTTTATGGGCAGAACACACTTCAGTCAAAGTGTAGGGAGACAATCCTCTAAATTCTATAAGTGAAAGTTTTCAACTAGTAATAATGGTACACATAAGATTGGCTTTGAGACGCCTATAAAAGAAAGGAAGAAGGTGGCACCTCCATTAGGAGCCACTAGTGGAGGCACCACCTCAAGAGCAAATCGAAGTACTTGATTAATGAATCACTGCAAGGAGGAGTCCAGTTCGGAAGACTCAAAACATCGGACCCTTGCCGTGAGGTAACATCGGTAGTTATCCATTTTTACTTTTCTACATTGATTTATTTTCTCTTAAGTAGGTTCACTCTTACGTATTAGCTTTGCATAGGAAATGATAAAAATGAATAGACATGCATTAAGTTGCATTCATGCATCTTAAAAAATTTGAAGCCCCATGTGAAACCCTTGTGGTATAAAACCTGTAGGTGGCCTAATATATATATATATATATATATATATATATATATATATATATATATATATATATATATATAGCATATATATATATATCCTTCTGCATACTAAAAATAAAATAAAAATCTTTATCATTTTATATCAGTATATTGAAAAGAAAGATAAAAATATTTATAGCTTTTATTAGTGCATCATAAATATTTAAATCTCATGCAAGTAGACTTATGGTAACCCCGTAGAAATATTTCTTGTGATAGTATCAAAATAAAAAATAAATAGAACCTAAATTTATTTTAGAGCATCATAAAATATAAAATCAAAAAAAATAATAATAATAATAAAAAAAAAAAAAAAAAGAAGAGAGAATCCTGCTAGAATCTGCCAATTAATATTTGCCCATTAAGAATAATCAATTACTCATCCGGCTGACCGCTAACCCCTTGTCATAATTCGAGCCTCGAAGTTTTAGTTTTTTTTGGATCATAATTATATGCAGGAACAACATTATGACTAAGGAGTGAACCCATCTTTGGAGCCCTCTAGGACTACTACTTGGCAAGCTGCATACGAAGATCATCAACACTAAGTATTGCAAATATCTAGCTTGGGGAGGAGCATCCCCTAGTTATCAGGTAACTATACCTATGCGATTATCGAGTCTATTTTATAAAGTCATAAAATACTAAAAAAACATATGGGCACATGAAGGTCCACAAGTCATAGAGTCTTTTGTGAGTCCGATAGTTTAAAACAAATAAAAAGATGAATAGACATTAAAACCAAATAAATACTTAGCAATATATTAAAGAGTATGTTTAGAGTCAGTCTAGGCTAGAGTCAATTAAAACTGATGAACATTAAAATTTTATCTTAGAGATGATAAATAGTTGCTCTGTTGTCTTTCCTTTCAAGTGCCTAGTTTTCAACATTAAATTCTCTCGAGTTTCAGATATTACTGTTTTGATTTAAGTATTTACTCTGAGCCTGAAACTCGTGGAGGCATATGCTTGAGCTAAGTCTAGATGATTGATTGATATGATTCATAAAGGTTGAGCTGCTATTTATCTTATTCCTAGCATTACTAAGTTCTGGAGATTTATCATTTAAAAATTTAAAATCTTACATGATGAGCTCTTGTATGACAAGTTGTGAATTCCTACCAAAGCCAGAGATGATATATTTAGAGATAGGAAACTTTTTTACATTTATGCTACTTGCTTTGCATTGAGTTCAGTCAACCTTTGTTGTATACCTTATGAGAGTCTTGTCATGCTTTTAAAACCAAGATCAGTTACACACTCTAGCCACATATGCATTATTCCTACTCTGGGAGTAATCGCAACCATTTCTACTTTCACCCATGTTCATCATAAAAAAATAAAGAAAAAAATATGTCTCTCCTGCACTTGGAGTAGACACCAAGAATATATCCCATAGGACAGCCCTATTATAAATGCTCTAAGTTATTGTTGTTATCTCTCCAATCATTTATTCAAAGGATGCATGTGGCTATGCAAAAGGAATGTTATCGAAAAAAAGAAGAGGGAGTAAAAAAGAAGGACAAGTGTCCTAGCAATTAAAACAATGGGTACTTAGATGTCCGCCTCCACGGGTTCTAAAAAAAAAAGAAAGAAAAAGATTAAAGATAGCCCATATTTTTTTCCTTGAAAGTTCTAAGTTCCAAGGGAGAGAGGTTTATTTTCAAAGAGCAAAAGTAGAATTAGAATTAGCCATGAAATACCATATATACACCTATCCACCATATTCCATACACATGCACATCTTGGTTTGATTGTATGCCTCGATTCTCTGTGGATCCATTGTTTGACTTTATAACATATGTATTGCAAGTATGCCTATCCTTGTTATTACCACTCTTATAAGCTCCACTATAATCATTAGTTGTAGGAGG
The DNA here is from genome assembly GCA_015844335.1 of Chrysopogon serrulatus. NCBI lineage: Eukaryota > Viridiplantae > Streptophyta > Magnoliopsida > Poales > Poaceae > Chrysopogon > Chrysopogon serrulatus. The sequence goes on from JADLZL010002593.1 coordinate 45,870, forward strand.
GCATGACAACATAAATGCCTCAAGTGAGATCCATAAATACCACATATAATAAGAGACTTGAGGGTGTCATACAGTTAAGTTCTGAGTTTTATTTCGGAAACTTACAAAACTCTAGAATATTGGTACTGTGAAGAATCTGAGACATAGTGTTTGACTTGATTGTTCTGTCTTTCGATTGCTCAAGACTTATGCAAAAGCTATAAAGCCCTATGGTTAAAGGTAGAATGGGTAAGTTGAAAGGTTAGAGCAGTTACTGTCTAATCCGGAGGAGAATCTCTGTTTGAAATCTTGTGTACCTTTGAGGAATGAAAGCATTGTAGCAACTCCTAATCCAAATATATTAGTAATTAGGCTTAGTTTGTTTGCCAAGGGACTGGCAAAAGGTAAGCTTGGGGAAGTTGTTGACGGTGGATAACGACAACCTTCAGTAGAACTTTAGACACAAAAGGATACACGAATACACACTAGTCTAGGGTTTTAACTGACAATTTCCACGAGTTTTGCATATTCTATATTTTCTAGGGACTATTCCAGAAAAGCTTAAAAGAGGGATTAGAGTGCATAATAATCACGAAACTTATCCACCACGGAAAAGATAACCATCGAGATGTGGGAAGGATCTAGAAGACACTGGAAGCAACGGGACCCGCAGACGCCGCCAGGTGGGGCCGGCCGGCACCACCCCTACGCCGGCCGGCGCCCCAAATTAGGGTTTGGGTCCCTCCTTCTGGAAGCTTCTTCCACCGCCTATGAGGAGTCATCTCGGCCCTTGGTTAAGTCGGTTTGATCCTGCGGCGCACGTTCATCCCACCGGGCTATAAATAAAGGGGCAGACCCCCCTCCCTAGAGGCATCAAGTCATTTTGGAGATCAAGCCATCAAGAGCCTTCTCTAGTTCATTAGAGCCTCTCTAGTTCATAGCTTTAGCCTAGTTAGATTAGAAGTAGAAGAGTTCTAGTTCTTCAGCGGGATCTGGAGCCCCCGGCGTCTGTCTGGAGTGCGGAGTTCGGTATAGTTCTAGTTCTTTTCTCTTATTGTATTCAACATTATGATTTGGGAAACATTGTTCTTAATCTTATATATGTTCTTAATTGCAATAGTCATTGTCTACTTTGATTATATGTTTAGCATAGTTAGTTTGATCCTATTGAATTTATGTAATTGCTCGTATAGCGTTCATCCAGAGATATCGTGGGTGAATGATTGGCAGTATGTAGACGTGGTGTTTAGATATCTTGCTTATCTGCGAGTGCACCCTGATGTACTGGGACGTGTGGTAGTCCGTATAGGTGACAGCTGTGTTGGTTCCTCTGTAGTCCACCCTCCGTACATAGGACTAGCATGGGCACGGTCGCGAAGTTGGATGATGACTCTGTTTCACATCCTTCCTAGTTGATGCCTCTTTACATGTGATCATGATGTAGGATTAACTTTACAATGATTGCTAGATGTAATTGCACTAATTAGAGTATTCATTGATGTAGTTATTGAATTACCTTAGTATTTATTCCTGAGTTTATCCATTGGCTAGCTATTACTATGACTAGAAGAGCTCTGATGTTTATCTATTTATGATGACTGATCATTATCTATCATATATCTTTTATTACGTGACTTATCCCTGTTATGAGTAGGATTCTAGTTATGGTTTACTTTTCATATTAATAGTATAAGTTGACATTAATAGTGTAAGTTATAGATATATGTCCTACATAGACCTTCCCAGTGGTATAAATATAAATCAACAACCTGGAAGAACTCCCTAGGTAAAATGCTACAATGGTATAATTATCTGTCCGCTTGCAGAATCGTTCTTAGTTTATATCGATATTTCTGCCTAGTCATATTGATTGATACATATATATATATACCTATATTTATCCTTAGCATATACAATTAGGGATGACAACCTAGTTCATGCTTAGGGATGTGGGTGAGAGATAAGTGGCTAGTTGTTAATGATAAGTTAATTTCATACCATGTGTTTCTAATCTCATTAATTAGTAATGACGTTAGAAATACCAACAAAGGACAAGCGTTCTAGCAATTAAAACAATGGGTACTTAGATGCCCACCTCCCTGAAAGAAAAAAAGAAGAAAAAAAGAGAAAAAAGAGAAGAGAGAAAAGAAAACGAATAAAGATAGCCCATGTTTTCCCACGAAAAGTTCTAAGATCAAAAAAAAGATTTATCCTCAAGGAGTAAAAGTAGAATTAGAATTAGCCACTAAATACCTTATATACACCTATCCACCATATTCCATACATATGCACGTCTTGATTTGATTGTATGCCTTGACTCTCTGTGGATCCATTGTTTGGCTTTACAATATATGAACTGCGAGTATGCTCATCCTTGTTTAATGCCACTCCTATGAGCTCCACTATAATCATTAGTTATAGGAGGGCATGACAACATGCCTCAGTAAGATCCATAAATACCACATATTAAAGAGACTTGAGGGTGTCATACAATTAAGCTCTGAGTTTTATTGCGAAAACATAAAGAAACTCTAGAATATTGATACTGTGAAGAATTTGAGACATAGTGCATGACCTGATTATTCTGTTTTTCGATTACTCAAGACTTATGCAAGAGCTGTAAAGCCTTATAGTTAAAGGTAATATGGGTAAGTTTGAAGGTTAGAACAGACACTGTCTAATCCGGAGGAGAATCCTTGTTTGAAAGCATATGTACTTGAAGAGAATAACAATATTGTAGCAACTCCTGATCCAAATATATTAGTGATTAGGCTTAGTTTGTTTGCCAAGGGACCGGCAAAAGGTAAGCTTGGGGGAGTTGTTGACGGTGGATAACGTCAACTTTTATTAGAACTTTAGACACAAAAGGATACATGAATACACACTAGTCTAGGGTTTTAACTGATAATTTCTACGAGTTTTGTATATTCAGTATTATCTAGGGATTATTCCAGAAAAACATAAAAGAGAGATTAGAGTGCATAATTATCATGAAACATAACCGTGAAGGCAAAACATCGTCATCAGGCTCAGGAAGCATCTAGAAGATACCCGAAGCAGCGGGGCCCACAGGGGCTACCAAGTGGGGCCGGCCGGCCCCACCTTGGCGCCCGTCGGCGCCCCAAAGTTAGGGTTTGCCCCCATCTTCTGGAGTCTTCTTCCACCGCCTATGATGAGTCATCTCGGCTCTTGATTAAGTCGGTTTGATCCTGCGGCGCACGTTCATCCCACCGGGCTATAAATAAAGGGGCAGAGACATCAAGTCATTTGGAGATCAAGCCATCAAGAGCCTTCTCTAGTATATTAGAGCCTCTCTAGTTTATAGCTTTAGCCTAGTTAGATTAGAAGTAGAAGAGTTCTAGTTCTTCGGCGGGATCCGGAGCCCCTGGCGTCTGTCTGGAGCGCGTAGTTCGGTGTAGTTCTAGTACTTTGCTCTTATTGTATTTAATATTATGATTCAGGCAATATTGTTCTTAATCTCTTATATATTCTTAATTGCAATAGTCATTGTCTACTTTGATTATATGTCTATGATAGTTGGTTTGATCTTATTGAATTCATGTAATTGCTCGTATAGCGTTTACCCAAGCGATCGATGGGTAGATGGTAGACAATATGTAGACGCGGTGTCTAGATATCTTGTTTATCTGCGAGTGCACCCTGATATGCCGGGTTGTGTGGTAGTCCGCGCAGGTGATAGCTGCGTTGGTTCCTCTGTAGTCCATCCCCCGTACGTAGGATTAGCAGGGCACGGTCACGAAGTTGGATAATGACTCTGTTTCACATCCTTCCTAGTTGATGCCCCTTTACATGTGATCATGATATAGGATTAACTTAACAATGATTGCTAGATGTAATTGCACTAATTAGAGTTATTCATTGATGTAGTTATTGAATTACCTTAGTATTTATTCCTGAATCTATCCATTAGCTAGCTATTACTATGACTAGAAGAGCTCTGATGTTTATCTATTTATGATGACTGATCATTATTTATCATATATCTTTTATCACGTGACTTATCCCTGTTATGAGTAGGATTCTAGTTATGGTTTACCTTTCACATCAATAGTGTAAGTTGTAGTTATAAGTCCTACATAAACCTTCCCAGTGGTATAAATATAAATCGATAACCTGGTAGAACTCCCTAGGTAAAATGCTACAATGGTATAATTATCCGTCCGCTTGCGAGGAACCGTTCTTAGTTTATATCGATATTTCTGCCTAGTCATATTGATTGATACATATATATATAAACCTATATTTATCCTTAGCATATACAATTAGGGATGACAACCTAGTTCATGCTTAGGGATGTGGGTGAGAGATAAGTGGCTAGTTGTTAATGACAAGTTAATTTCATACCATGTGTTTCTAATCTCGTTAATTAGTAATGACGTTAGAAATACCAACATCATGGTTATAGCGTTGAGGAGCAGGTTGCTATGTTTCTCCATGTAGTTGGCCACAATCAAAGATTTAGGGTGGTTCGCCAATCATTTAGGAGGTCCATTGAGACTGTGCATAGGCACTTTCACCAGGTCCTGTATGCTATTGGAGAGCTAGGCACCTAGCACTGCCATCCATCCCAAAATACTGGGCAGCCATAGATGGAACCCTTACCTCAAGGTAATTCTATGAGCCTGACTGCAGGGAGTACTTACTGAAGCATGCACCACAATACTTATACCACTTGCACATGTTTTGTTTTAGGATTGTATTGGTGCCATTGATGGCACTCATGTGTTGGCGAGGGTGCCTAGACACATGCAACAAGCTTTCAGGGGTAGGAAGTCCAGCCCAACCCAGAATGTCATGGCTGCTATGGACTTTGACCTCAAGTTCACTTATGTTTTAACTGGATAGGAGGGCTCTACTCATGATGCCCTGATCCTTGCTGATGCCATTGAGAGAGATGATGGCTTTGTAGTCCCACAAGGTAACTAGTCATAGTGCACAATACATTTCATTCATTAGCTTGGTTTCACTTTCACCAAGACACTGTTGTCTACTGCTGTAGGTAAATTCTACCTTGTAGATGTAGGATATGCATGCCGCACTAGTTTCTACCTCCATACAGGGGGGTCAGGTACCACCTCACTGAGTATGGTAGCAGGAACCACCCTACCAATGCAAAAGAACTGTACAACCTGAGACACTTTTCGCTTAGGGTGCATGTTGAGAGGGAATTTGGTGGTCTCAAGGGGAGGTTTAGAATTTTAGACAACAAACCTTTCTACCCTTACAAGACCCAAGTCAAGTTGATCATTGCCTGCTGCATTCTGCATAATTGGATCCTAGGATTTGGTATGGATTGGGTAATGCCAACTGAAGACTGGGTGCCTCCTAACCACCATGACTCCCAGCCTATTGGGGACCTGCTGTCCCAAGACTCTACTGGGATGGTAGGCAGGAGAGATGTCATCTGTGCAGCAATGTGGGAGGGTAGGGGGATATCTAGGACCTGATGCATGCATGTCTATTCATTTCATAATCAGTTTGTTGTACCCTGTGGTGGAACACTTGGTAGTTGTATGGTTTTGTAATAATCTATGGACAAAGCTGAGACCAATGATGCTACCTTATGTTTTAACTGTTATCTACAATCTTTTTATGTGATCATATGTTTTTGTTATTCAGTTCATTTGTTGATGCCTAGGATCCAATGTTGGTTATGTTTCTTTATCTATGTTGTGCTCGTGTCTAAGTGATGCTGTTATTATTTCATTGGCAACTACAGTTAGATGGCTGGTGTTCTTGTTGATGTTGTTGGTCTTTGAGGGGTTTGTGGTCGCTGCTGACCTCCCTGCAACCACACCAAAGTTGATCTGTTTGCTATTGGTGCTGGTGCTCTAGCTCCCTTTGTTGTAGCACCAGTGCCCCGGCTTTATTTGTCAATGCTGGTGGTGGGCCTATGAGGTGGAACAACAACAACAGTGGCTTTGTGCGTAGGAGGATGGCATAGATACTCAGTGATGGTAGTAGGCCTGACAAAGTCTTTAAGGATAAGGATGTCAACCAGGTAGCCAAATTGCTAAAGGAGTACAATGGGGAGGTAGTGAGCCCAACTCAGGTGTATAACCACCTGAGAAAGTGGAGGCAGAAGTGGGCTAAGGTCTGCAAGCTCAAGAAGCTTAGTGGTGCCTTGTTTGACTCCGACACCAACTCCATCATGTTAGACTTGGAGCACTGCCTAGGGCATTGCAAGGTGTTGACATTTCTAACATCACTTCGCGTTAAGTTGTCATCCCTAACATGATGCCAAAAATGCTGAAAAAGAATCTACACTTGTCTACCCTAAAAATAATGCCATAGAATATATCCGCAAGCGCACAGATAATTCTCCTGTTGTAGCATTTCACCTGGTAAGATTTCCAAGTATCGTTGATTTGTTTTAAGCCAAACGAAAAACTCATTTATTGCGTTGGATCTATCTAAAAGGGGATAGAAAAGAATTATGGCTATGACTTTAAATGTGCAATCCTATAGTAATCAATCACTCTAGTGCTTTTAGCAGGGGTGAGTCAAGATAAACAATAAAGATAAAGATAAACATGAAATAAAAGGACTTTCCAGAGATAGAGATTAAAGACTCAACTTAAATGATTTGGTCAGACAGAAGATTTAGCTAAAGTAAAGAACTTCTAGATTATCCCTAAATAATAAGTTTACAGATCACACCAATATACATACTTTCATCTATAGCATAACCAACTTAGAAAACAGCATAAGGAGCATCAACTAGGGAGGATATTGAGACATACGTCACCTCCTTCGCGACCGCGCTCTACTAGCCTACATACGAGGGGTGGAATACAGAGGAGGCCTGTACGCCTATGATCTACCACACTACCCGGCATATCAGGATGCAATCGTAGGTTTGTATGATATCTAAGCACCACGCTTACATAATACATACCACCTAACCCACTTGAGTATTGAATTAGGCGCTTTACGAACATATGACTATAATCATCACCAATCATAACTATATCAAGAATGCAACTAGAGCAAACTAAGAACTTAATAAGTAGCAATATAATAATTAAGAACAAAGTCATAAACAAGATACAAATTACCAATCTCTTGGCTGCAGATCGGAAGCTCCGAGCGAAGCGCCCAACTCTACTTGAACCTTGCTAGCTAAACCTAATCTAGAACTTGAAGAACTGGAGCTCTAATTTTAATCTCTAGAAACCCTAGCTTCTAGTCTAATCTTGACAAATAAATTGAGGCAAACCCTAATTGCTCCTGGGGGTTGCAGGCACGTATTTATAGCCCGGTGGAAGAAACGATGGCCGTTGGATCAAACCGACTTCACGTAGGGCCAAGATTGATCCTCAAAGGCGGGGGAGGAATACTCTAGAAGCTCGTGGAAGGCTGTGGAAGGGGGGTGCCGCCCGGCACTTGGCCCCATGCCGGCCGGCCCCACCCTGTGGGTCCCGCGCCTCCGCTTCGTTCCAGTGTCTTCTAGACCCTTCCTGAGTCCAATGATGATATTTTCCGTTGCAGTTAAGTTTTGTGTAAATCTTGCAATGAAATCCTTCAATTTCTCTTTTCTGGAATAATCCTGCAGAAAATATGAAATCACCAAAACTCGTGAAAATTGTCAGTTAAAACCCCTATGTTTTCTAGTGGTGATCTCTTTTATGCATTTAGTTGACGGTTAAAAATGATCGTTATCTACCGTCAACAAGCTCCCCCAAGCTAGACCTTTGCTAGTCCCTAGCAAAGCTAACTCTGAAAAATGATAGGAAAAATTACTCTGGGTTTCTCATATTTATTTAATAACTTTCAACAAATACTCAAGCATTCAAACTAAAATTCTTCTCCAGGTTGAAATTCATGGGTCTCATTTTCAAACTTATTCTTATTCTTTTCAACCATGAAGCTTAACATCTTTCACCTTGGGTCATGAGCAATTGAGAAATAGACAAATTAAGTCAAGCACTATGTCTCAAACTCTTCTATTCAACCAATCTTCTGGAGTTGTTATGAATTTTTAGAAATAAAACTCAGAGATGCTTTGCATGACACTCTCAAGTCTCTCATATATCTGGTATTTTTGTTTCCTTACCTAGGCAATGAAGCGTATGCCTTTCTCAACCTAATTCTAAAGGTTTATATGGAGCTCATAGGTGTGGAAATAATCATGAATGACTTACTTGTAAAACATATATTGTAAAATCAAACAATAGATCCAGAGAGAAACGAGTCATACAATTAAATCAAGATGTGCATGTGTGTGGAATATGGTGGATATTTGGTGAAAACTGATAATCCTATTTCTACTATGCTCATCTTTATCTCTCTTTTTGGAATTCAGAAACACCGTCCGAAATTGTGAGCCATCTCTTTCTTTCTTTCTCTCTTTTTTTTTTTTTTTCTTTTGGACACTTGTCCATTTTTTCTTTATTTATTTTGCATAGCTCACAAAACTTCCTTTTTAGCACATAACACTGAGAGATAATAACAACAAGATATTTTGAGCATTTATTTGGTGGCTATCCTAATAGAATATTTTTAGCGTTTTCTCCCAGTGTAGGAGTAAAACATTTCTTGACAAGAGTGGAATGGCATGTTGTTGCTCCTACTCCAGTGTAGAGTAGTGCATATATAAATAGAGTGTAAGTGAATCTTGATTTTAATAGCATGACAAGTCTCTCATTAGGGTCACAAAGGTTGATCAAACTCAATGTAATGACAAGCAGTAGTATGTAGAAAGTTTTCTAGCCTAAATATTCAATATAGCTCTGGTAGGAATTTAGCTTTATCATACAAGATATCATCATGTAACATTTTGTATATTTTTTTTTAAAAAAATAAATCTCCAGAATTTTAGCATCTTTTTAGAGTAAGATAAACAGCAGCTTAGACCTCCTCTAATCATGTTCAACAATTACCTAGACTTAGGATTAAGAATATGCTACCCACATATATCAAGCTTCAGAATAAATTTTTATATAAGGTCAACTTCATTTAATCTGTAGGAGAATTTCAATTTAAATACTAAGCATGTGAAGGAAATCATATTTGGTATTTGAATAGCTCAAAGAAGTCTAGCCTTTAAGTTCTACTAACAACTAAAAATTAAAGCAAACCTTTTTGCACACTCTATTTTTTGGTTTTTATTTTTATCATGCATGAATTAAATTACAGAAATTTAAAGAAAACAATAAAGATATTTTTATTTATTTTTTTAGTGGCTAAGAACAAGAAAGTAAATGCTGTAAATAATAAAGGATAAATATATACAAAGGTGAAGTGTGCTCACCTTGCGGGGATCCTCCCCCAAGCTATCTCACTGCTCTGGTGGTGGTGGTGGGTACTCGAGTCCTAGACTCTGAAGCAAAAGTGCAAGGGTCTCCTGCCCCTGATCGTGGGACTGCTGTAGTGTGTTTACCCTGTTATCAATCTGGTGCTGCCACGCCTTTGTGTGATCAGTAGTCTGAATCCTCTACCGACCCTCCCCAAGCTAGTCGGTTCTTTGGCCAAACTGGTCAAAAGGAGGGGCTCCACCATAAGTCACCGGAGGTCGTCCGTCTTTGCTCTCACGGAGGCTGGTAGTAGTCGTCCCTCAGGGGTGCATGGAATGCAAATGGGCCACCGTATCTTGAAATCTATACGCGGGCGTGTAGAGAAGGATGCTCGTCCTCTCTCGTACCCAGTCTTCTGTGAAAAAGAGGTATTACCTTGTTCCCATTGTCCCCATCCTGAAGATGACTCCCCCTCTTGATAGGAGGTGTAACCCTCCCATACAGAGTGGTATGTCCATGGCTGAGTAGTCTGGTGTGACGGCTGTGGCTGATCAAAACCCATGAAAGCAGTGTATGCTGGTCCCTGTGGTGTAGGATCTGTTCTCTGGTAGCTCGGTCTCTGTGTCCCGGCAAAACGTGCTGAGGGACTTCTCCCAACAGTCGCCCTACCTATCTGCAAGTCAAAAACAAAACTCTCTACTGTGTAGAGACCAAGTTCTCTATTTGGCAGTTCATACTCATTATCAAAATTCTTATAAACCATATGAATTTTATTATCCTTTATTTTTAGTAAATGAGCCTGCTTAAAAAATTCAAATCCAATTATTCTTCGAGGTACAGGAATATATGTGAGGATAACATTTTCTAACATCCCTAACCTTGAAGCAATACGCGTAATCCAGAAAGTAAATGTAACACCACACTTTTTCATGGCCGGTACATGAGTCCAATATTTCAACATATATTTAACAGGTAAAACACTTCTCTTTTTAATCATGGCATGAAGTAATTTCAGCTCCTCAACTCTAATAGTACCCAACTCTTCCCTAGGAAAGAAAGTGACAGCTAGCCATTTATGCATAAACCTTAAAGTAGGGTGATGTATCTCCTCGGTGGTGGATTTGTAACAAAACCTTTTCCGGAAATACTCTCCCATACTTGTGTTCTGTCAAAATCTCTTAGAATATCATCAATATCTACTGGGCACCCAGGTGAAAAACCTAGCATGACACTAAGGTTCTTCCATGTGACCGTGAGCTCTTGGTTAAAAAGCCTAAATGATACTTCATCCGATCCCAGTTCTAAGGTACTCAAAAATTCTATGGTGAGTAGTTTACTACCTTTCTCAGTAATAGCACAAGTATTTTTCCATCCCATGATTCTAAAGACTAGCTCAAATTCAGTGTCCATATCGGTTGCTACGAGTAGTGCATTATCAAACACCGGTGTATGAAAAAACTCCTTGTCTTTAATTGAATTAAATACTCCCTTCTCGGTTCTAGTGAGTAGAGTAATTTGAGAGTCGTCCATAAGGATATACCTTGGTGGCTCACTTTGGGATGATGAGTCATGGACAACGGGTGATGGTGTGTCCACATCCATCTTGGAGTCGGTTCGTGAAGGTGCACGTGATGAAGTTTGACTTCCGGGTTGAGCGGAAGGAGAGTGCCCTTCCAAGGCTCTTTGCCGCACTCTTGAATTTCTTACTCATCTTTAAGAACAAAAGATAAGAACAAACAAGAACAACTAATGGAGAAGGGTTAGAGAGGATGAGAGATCACTTCCCTTGAATGAAACTTTGAGCAAAGCTCTAATCTCCTTCTCTTTTAATTTTTTCTGGATTTTCCTTAAGCAAATGGTGGGATTTTGGTGAGTTGTGTTCTTCGTAATGAAGAACAGAGGGGAGCAGAGTTCTCTAGACTTGGAAATGGAAGAGGAGAGAATGAGTGAAGAAAGAGAGGGAGAGGAAGTAGGGGGTGCCGGCCGGCATGTGTGGTGGGACCGGCCGGCCCCACACCTTGGCTGCTTGCTCTCTCCTTTCTCCGGTGTCGACATTGCTCCAGATGCTGCTCCTTGGGATGCTTTTCGTCGGCAGAGTGATTGGAAAACGCCAGGAGGAGAAATGGTGAAAGTTGGTGCATGTGAATGTGATAATTGGAACTTTGAATGGTGGTGAATGATGGTGGGTGAGATGGGATGTGAGGTGATGTGTGTAGGTCCCATACGTCCCCCATATTTATACCGTATAATGATACAAGAATGAAAGACTAAATTACTTCTATTAATCTACGGAGAATAAGAATTCTAATGATAGTATTTTTGTATTTTTCTGTTTTCGGAGTAAAAATCACTGACAGGGGTTTTACGCTCCATAAGCATTAATTACTCAGTGCTTATTCTAACTATTATGCATGATTATTTTTATTTCTTTTTAATAATGCAAAAACTAAGAAAGTAAATGTGCGAAAAGTAATGCGAAAAATTAAATTACCGATACCTACCGAGTTACCTCCTGGCTAAGGTTCGGGGTTTTAAGTCCACCGACTCGGACTTCTCCAATGTGATTATTCTTCATGCTTGATTTCTGGGTCTGGAGATGATGACCTCGAATGTTCTCATGACACTCCAATATTTGGCATTGTTCTGGTCATGGCTTAAATGTGAATCGTTCTTCTTTCCCATTAATAGTAAATTTAATTTCTCTGGCTCCAACGTCAATGTGTGCATTTGCAGTGTTTAGGAATGGTCTCCCGAGGATGAGTGGTGTCTTCATCACTTCCTGCATATCAAGTACTACAAAATCTACAGGAATAAAAAAGTCTCGGGTTCTTACCGGAATATTTTCCGTAATCCCTGTGGGATAACGAATCGATTGGTCGGCTAGTTGCAAGCACATCGAAGGGGGTGTAAGCGTAGAGTAGTTGAGCTTGTCGAAGACCTTCTTGGGCATAACACTAACGCTAGCTCCAAGATCACATAAGGCATTCTCAAAATTTTGATCTCCGATTGAGCAATCAATGGTGGGACATCCTAGATCCTTCTTCTTGACAGGAAGAGAATTCAGAATCGCCGCACTACACTCTTCTGTAAGCTGAATGACTTTCGTAGAAGGCAGTGGTCTTTTGTTGTTGAGGATATCTCGAAGGTATTTCACGTATGTAGGCACCTGCATGGCATCTAGCAACGGAATGTTGACATATAATTTCTGAATTGCCTCTACAAACTTACCGAATTGTTCATCTATTTTGGCCCTTCTATTTCTGCGTGGAAATGGTAGGAGATTTGTGTCGTGAAAGTCTTGGCGTAATTCTAGGTCTTGTGGCAAATCTTGTGGTGTAACTTCTTCTTCTGTATTATCCTTCTCTACTTCTTCTTCTACCTGCTCTAATTGTGGTGCCCTCCTTGTCCCTTTTGGGTAAGGTGGATCATGTGTTGATTTATCTCCTCTAGTAGATATTCCTTTTACCTGCTCAGGGTTAGTGGTAGTGGGTAAAGTAGAAGCTAAATAGGCTATTTGCAATTCTATCTTCTTATTGAATATTACTTGTTCTTTAACAGCAGAAGAAAAATTATCCAATTTAGAGTTTTTTCCTTCTAGGATTGCATCATTGAAAGCAAGCTTCTTATGAATATTCTTATTAATTCTAGCCTGTTCTAATATTAACTCTCTCAAAGGTGGTTGCTTTTGATTGTATTTATTACCTTGATACTTACCTTGAGGTTGACTCCATCCTTGCTTCTGTGAAGTGGACTTGATAATAGTATTGATCTTCTCTGGGGAGTTATCGAATTCAACTCATAAGTATTCTCCATATTGATTCTAAGAATCGAATGCGTCTTGAATGGCTTGTCGATCTCTTTTGTAGTTAGCTCTTTGCTCTAGCCAATTCAATAGTACATCCATTCTGGTGGATAGTGCACACACTTTCTCTAAAACTTCTTCACTCTTATGACAAGTTTGGCTATTGTATGTCTAGCTTTGATTTTCTGATATCTTGTCCATAAGACTTCTGGCCTTTCTAGGAGTGAGTGACATAAATGATCCTTCAGCAGTGGCATCAAGTTGTTCACGTGACTTTAGTATTAATCCATGATAAAATGTTTGCATGAGTAACCATTCTTCCATTCCATGATGTGGGCAATCTGAGATATAATCTTGAAAACGCTCCGAGGCTTCTGGAATCGGTTCACCTTTCTGCTGACAGAATTCTGATATCTTTCCTCGTAACGCATTGGTCTTGCCTACGGGGAAAAACTTTTCTAGGAAAGCTTTTGAACATCCTTCCCATGTCTCGATCTGATCCTTAATTTGATAGAACCACTACTTCGCCTTCCCTTCCAATGAGAACGGAAACAAACGAAATAGCACAACGTCTTGAGATATGTTCTTGATATTGATGGTGGTACAAATCTCTAGAAAATTCTGCAAATGAGCACTAGCATCTTCATCCTTCTTTCCACTGAATATGATAGCTTGCACCATGTTGATGAGGCTTGGTTTAAGTTCATAATCATGTTCTCCAATATTGAGAGTTGGTCCAACGCGAATGTTCTCAGTGCTTGGAGCAGAGAACTCACGCAACGTCTTCTCAGCCATAGCTTCTCAACTGGTGTCTAGCTTCTTTAGGGTCTTGGTTGCTTCTTATTGATGAGAGTTGATAGCACACAACCAATCCTGCACTTACCCTGCATAAAATAATAACAAAGACAAACAAGGGTAAGCCTGCTAAAAGCAAAAGGTGTTCATCTACCTATAAGTATTTATGTCTATAGCCACATTACTCTTCCTTTTAAAAAATATTTCCTTAAAAGATCGAATACCCCTAATGAAATTATCCTGGCAAATAAATGTTGAGTTTCCCGGCAACGGCGCCAGAAATGCTTATTGACATTTCTAGCATCACTTCGCGTTAAGTTGTCATCCCTAACATGATGCCAAAAATGCTGGAAAAGAATCTACACTTGTCTACCCTAAAAATAATGCCATAGATTATATCCGCAAGCGCACAGATAATTCTCCTGTTGTAGCATTTCACCTGGTAAGATTCCTAAGTATCGTTGATTTGTTTTAAGCCAAAAGAAAAACTCATTTATTGCGTTGGATCTATCTAAAAGGGGATAGAAAAGAATTATGGCTATGACTTTAAATGTGCAATCCTATAGTAATCAATCACTCTAGTGCTTTTAGCAGGGTTGAGTCAAGATAAACAATAAAGATAAAGATAAACATGAAATAAAAGGACTTTCCAGAGATAGAGATTAAAGACAACTAAAATGATTTGGTCAGACAGGAGATTCGGCTAAAGTATAGAACTTCTAGATTATCCCTAAATAATAAGTCTACAGATCACACCAATATACATACTTTCATCTATAGCATAACCAACTCAGAAAACAGCATAAGGAGCATCAACTAGGGAGGATATTGAGACATACGTCACCTCCTTCGTGACACGCTCTACTAGCCTACATGCGAGGGGTGGAATATAGAGGACTCAATAGGCCTATACACCTACGATCTACCACACTACCCGGCACATCAGGATGCAATCGTAGGTATATATGATATCTAAGCACCACGCTTACATAATACATACCACCTAACCCACTCGAGTATTGAATTAGGCGCTTTACGAACATATGACTATAATCATCACCAATCATAACTATATCAAGAATGCAACTAGAGCAAACTAAGAACTTAATAAGTAGCAATATAATAATTAAGAACAAAGTCATAAACAAGATACAAATTACCAATCTCTTGACTTGCAGATCAGAAGCTCCGAGCGAAGCGCCCAACTCTACTTGAACCTTGATAGCTAAACCTAATCTAGAACTTGAAGAACTGGAGCTCTAATTCTAATCTCTAGAAACCCTAGCTTCTAGTCTAATCTTGACAAATGAGTTGAGGCAAACCCTAATTGCTCCTGGGGAGTTGCAGGCACGTATTTATAGCCCGGTGGAAGAAACGATGGCCGTTGGATCAAACCGACTTCATGTAGGGCCAAGATTGATCCTCAAAGGCGGTGGAGGAATACTCCTGAAGCTCGTGAAAGGTTGTGAAAGGGGGGTGCCGCCCAGCACTTGGCCCCATGCTGGCCGGCCCCACCCTGTGGGTCCCACGCCTCCGCTTCATTCCAGTGTCTTCTAGACCCTTCCTGAGTCCAATGATGATATTTTCCGTTGCGGTTAAGTTTCGTGTAAGTCTTGCAATGAAATCCTCTAATTTCTCTTTTCTGGAATAATCCTGCAGAAAATATGAAATCACTAAAACTTATGAAAATTGTCAGTTAAAACCCCTATGTTTTCTAGTGGTGATCTCTTTTATGCATTTAGTTGACGGTTAAAAATGATCGTTATCTACCGTCAACACAAGGTAGCACACTATAGTTAATTTGTTGCATCTGTTATGTACTCCATATGCCTTTACTTGTTGGCCTTACCTATTACACACACTGCCGGATCACCCTAAGGACTCTGAGTTTTTTAACTGCCCTATAAGGTTCTATTCTAAGATGGAGACCATCTTTGGCCACTCCATGGCAACTAGTAGGTTTGCAGTAGGATCTAGGGAGCCCCTAGGAGTCAACCAGGCTGACAGTGCTGCTACCAAGGTTGAGGGCAGTGCCTTCAACCATGTGGGTGATGACAAAACCCACCTAGAGTTGGGTGAGGGCAACAAGGCAACAGAGCTGCTGTCATCCCAGGTTGGTGGGAAGAGGAGGAGGACCAACTTCACTAAAGATGAGATGCTTATGCTGACCAACATGAGTGATGCTGTGAACAATGTGGCTAATGCACTTAGGGAGACTGGTCCAGCCCATGTTGATGCAGACCTGTACCTGGCTGTGATGGAGATGCCTGATTTGAGTGAGGAGGCTCTCATTGTGGCTTATACCTTCCTGCTAGACAACAAGTCCTAGGGGAGGGGTTTTGTGGGGATGAATGACAGGCATAGGGCCCTTTGGCTTAGGACTTTCCTGGCCAAGAACTACTACATGTAGTGGTTTATACCCACAGAGGGGGTTGACTATTGAGATGTATAGTTCCTCCGCCCCCCTCACCCCCTACTCCACTCTCTCTTATTTTGACAACAGCTAGGACTCACTGGGCTGTAGACTTTTATGCAGATAGGTTGGTTGACTGACACCTATGCTTTTGGGTTTGTTTCTAGGAGGGTGGTTGACTCACTGTGTGCCAAAGGGCACCTGGTAGATGCTTTGATGCCTGAGATGTTGGGGCAAGACATGGAACTTGTAATGAACCAATTGCAGCCTCTGTTGGCTGGTATGCTTGTGAACTATTTGCAGTCTCTGTTGGCTGACTATATTGTTATGTATTTGTTGCCCATGTCCCCTGATTTGGTTGCCATATTTTTCCTGATTTATTCAATTTACTTGGTCTTTATGTTATCATGTTCATTGCACTCATCCAATTCATCTCCATCGTTAATTTTGTAGTAACTCATGATTTTGTTGCATACTGATGGCACAAAATTGATGGTGAGATGAATTGCATGGTGTTATGATTATTTGTTTCGTATTGGACACTTTTTTATTTCACTATCGGGTTCTTTCACCATGCAAAGTGCCTATTAATGTGGGAGTACAAACAGGCCTATGATGCAAAACTAAGTTCTTATGAGGTGGCTGCCATGTGGTTCTCTTGACTGGTTTTGCTATACCGTGTTCTCAATTGCTATACTATGTTCTCATTTGCTAAAGTCAGATTTTTATATCCACTGACTTGGCTTTTTTCCAACAAGTTGCCTGATTTCATAAGCTCTGTTGTTGTTGTTGTCTATTTGTTTCATATTGGGCTGGCAGCCACCTATGATGTTACTACTTATGGAGGCAGTTTGCTTAGCTAAGGCCAGTGCTTTATTCATGTTTTTGCCAATGATGTCAGGATATCATGTTTTGAGTATGGCAGGTGGTGCACACTGATAAGGTATTTGGGATCTGCAACAAGTTGACCAACTTTGTTGTAGATCTTCGAGTTTCTTACTAATGTGCCTCACCTTTGAACTGTAATTGGTGCACTGAGGTAACTCTTGGTAGGCTCTAAATGACAAGGTACATTACACGTGAGGCCAATGATGCAAACTATTGTTTACCTTTTTTATGGATGTCATCCAATCCGGGCTTTTATCCCGGTGCGCGACAGCTGCGGGGCTTACAACCCTTTGCGATGGCGTGCACTCGGGTGGGCAAGGATTGCCCTGGCGATCATGACCTTGTTTGTCGGATGCTAAGGCCAAAGCTTTTCTGTTCACCTATTTGCATGCTTTTCGGTACTTGGCCAATGATGGATTAGGACAAATAGACAATATAAGGGCCTGTTTGCTTTTGTCTCATGATGATCATAAACACCATGTGAAACATCCATGCCATGCAACAGATTCTTCTTCTCGAGCCGATGCCCTTTGCACGGATGTTCACATGGTTTTCGTGGTTTTCATGATTATGGTCTATCTTGATGTTTTCTGCATTATACTCAAGCTTGCAGGCCCTACTTTCTTTGTTACATCATAACTGAGGCCATTTTTGTTTCATTTTTGTGCCAATGATGTCAAAGTTTAATCTCATTTCTTTTGAGTTCAATCTGACTGAGGCTTGCTGGTTATTGCTCTTTGGGTGAGGTTGTGTTCTTTGAGCTGCAATTGAGGTACTTTGGCTGATGATGACATAAATATCAACATGGATGAGCTGCGGGTCTTTGTTCCTGCCTTCTGATGTGTTACTTGTACTTTTCCAATGTTCCTGGCCAACTGGACATATTTATCATTGTTAGTTGTGTAATCCTTGTTTCTGACAGCTATGACTCCTTAATTAATCAGTACTTATGTCTGAGGCCTACTTTTGATTTACTGCAACCACCATAAACTTTTGTATTTCATTTTCTATTATGCAACTACCTCTATTTTGTCCATCTTTGCATCATGGCTATTATGGTAGTTGGGCTGCATGTTTGAAGCCTGGCTGCAAACCAAACATTGCCACAAAGTGGTAGTTGAGGTAGTTGGCTTTGGGGCAGCCTACTTTTCCATGTACCAAACACATTCTCATTTGGGCCTAGTCTACTTGGAGCCGGCTACCAAACATGGTGCCTTGTTCCAATTTGGCCTGCCTCTGGCCAGCTGTGGCCTGGCCGCTAGGCCTGGCTTCCCAAAGGCCCACTGCCAAACACGCCCCTAGGCGACATGGTCCAATCATTGCTCAAAGATTGTCCGTAGTTTAAAATAATGTATTCATATATTTCTAGTTTTATTTCCAAGAGGATAACCGAGTATATGACATAATGATGATGTCATCAAGTTAACAGGAGGGCAGACGCACAGAGCACGTGGGGCTGCGATTCACCTGGGCTCTGGCCTAGGATTATTTTCGTGATGTATATCTAGAAAGTCTAGCTACGCTGTATGTTGACGACAAGATTTGTTTGAGCACGTAAACCAACGGTTGAGATATCTAGGTGACATGGCCCAAGAATTGCTCAGAGATTGTCCGTAGGTTTTGTCAAGTAAAGATGCAAACTAGTCCCTTCGTTTCCTTTTTGAGAGTCACATGCTTGTTCACTGTTTTCTCAGAGCCAAGGGGGTGCTAGTGCCCTGGTTTTGCCCCTACGAGGCTCCGCCACTGATTATGGGAATGACCCTTAATACTATAAAGTTATAAAATATACAGATGTCAGACATTTTAGATGATGAAAATTGATACTCGCTGGTTAGCATTACAAACTTCATAAATTATAAAGATAGTAAATATTGCCATTTGAATGTGCAAAGTAATATTTGCAAAAATGAAATGGCAAAAATACAAATTTTCACCGAGTAGTGTTATGACAATACAAAATTTTGTTCACGTGATCTCCAAAGAAGTTGATCTTCATAAGAAAAATTGTAACACTCAATGTGATCTGATGTCCAAAATAGTGTTCAAATATGAACTTTAGCCATGTTTTGGATATCAAAACATCTTCAAACTAAAAATTGCCACTTATAAAGTTATACATCAAATTTAGAGCTACAAGTTTATAGAAAACATCTACTTCCTCCAAGATTATATCCTCCAAGATCATATGCAACAATTAAAATTTTAAAATCATCTATGGATGGATTGATTTCACCGTTTCAATGGACTGGTTATTCTTTTTCATACATGCAATTTATTATCTTACTTTTGATAGAAATAATCCACCATCAAAATCAAGTGAATAGGCACATGCATCTTGTAAAACACATTGTATTGGGTTGGGTCTATGGCCAATACTCCCCTCAAGACAGATGATAGATATCTATTTGACTAATTAAGTTTATATGATTGAGCTTCAGTATGCCATCATTTAATTTCTCCTTGACGAAGAAGAGATCTATCTTCACATGTTTAGTTTTGTCACACAGAGAAGCACTAGTACATTATTTTTATTGGTGAACTGTCACGGTTAATCGATTTACCGTGCGGTCGATTAAAAACAACCGCCACGGTTAATACTTGTCGAAAGAAATCAAAACCCAAAAAATGGTGCAATCTCCAAGAATCAAATTCACAACCTCATGTTGCACACTCCAACGTCCTATCACCACACTACTCAATCATTCATGTCTATATTATAATATGTTATCTTTTTATATCAATATTTTATAATCTTATATTAGATATTTTGGCTACTAAATAAACTCAAATGAAAAACTTTTTAACTACAAAGTTTTAAATCTTTTTTAAGTACTACAACTTTGGTATAGATTGTATCTCCATTGGAGATAGTTTAAAAAATTCAAAAAAAATTTAGTTTTAAAACATGTAAATTTCAAACACATATTTGAGATAATAGAATACTTTAAATAAAAAACTTGTCAATATCAAAGATGTAGATCAGGTCGTTCACTAGAACTTTTGTATTAACTGTATGAACATTTGAAACCTTTTAGGAAATGAAAAATTTAAATTTCAAACTCTATAAATTTTGAACATACATTTGGGACTCTAAATATCTTTGAATTAAAAAATTTTCAACTTCAAAGTTGTAGATTCTATTCAATACTATAACTTTTGTATAGACCATGTTAACATTTGAGATCATTTGGTAATTTTAAATTTCAAATTTCAAAATCTGCACACTTAGAACAATATTTTGGGACCCTAAACAGTATCAATTAAAAAACTTTTCAATTACAAAGTTGTAGATCTTGTCGAGTGCTACAATTTTGATATAAAGTTTGTCTTTATCCGATTTCATATGAAAAGGTTATGAATTATTTTCTGTTTTTAACCATTAACCGCGGCGGTTGCTTTTAAGGCAACCGCCCGCAGTTAATCGATTTACCATGGTGGTTATTATTGACCGCCATGGTAAATAAAAAACACCCGTCATGGTAAATTGAAGCATTTTATATGGCGGTTGGGTTTTTTTTGTGACCGCTTACGGTTAATAAAATGGCACTGCCTCGCAAAATCAATTTTGTACTAGTGAAGGGTGTTTTGCTAGTGCATTTATTTCTAATAAAAGATTCTTAACATTTGACTCAATCCAATAGACATGGTTCTATGTTCTATTCCATCTTCTAAATTAGATACAGTTGACCGCTTCTTGCTGTTCCATGACACTAAGTTTTTTCCCAATGAAGATAGAATATCCTAAAATTGATCTCCTATCATCAACACAACTAGCCCAATCAGTATTGCAATATTCTTTCGAAACAAACTGTGTTTTCCTTGAAGAAAAATGCATAGAAAACAAACACAATTTGTGATAGTCCCAGAAAATCTTCCTATTTTCTGCTCATCAGTTATACAGCAATTAATTTGTGATAACAAGCCAATTATCCTCACATAATTGTGGAGTTGACCATGAATCAAGTGCCTATTGATGTATCTTTTCCAAGAGCATTAATTGAGCTCAAATTGATGCCTTGGCTTAACCTAGTAACTGAAATAGTGAATGTTCAACATTCAAATAAGTGCGATGTTTTTAACTGGGATCTGCATAAGCATGGCCAATTTTATGTACGGTCAAGGTATGTGTACTTGATAAACCAAATTACCCTTTTCACTAATAAATTATTTTGGAAACTGGTACCTCCAAAGATATGTTAGCTTAACAAAGGACAATTTAGCTAAGAGGAACTAGACTGATAGCCAAAAGTGTTGTTTCTGTCCTCGCAATGAAACACCTTTTTATTGTTGCCATGCTAAAACTTTTTGGAATATTGTTCATATTGCTATTGTGTTAACCCCATAAAGATCTTCTACTCACATGGTTGGAGGCTGGCTCACGGGCATTGGGAAGGAGGATAAAGAAGATATTTTTGTGGGGGCTGCTGCTATTTTTTGGACATGGTGTACTTATAGTGACATTGTTTTTGAAAAAAATAATATATTATTATACAGGCTATTCTTAGAGGAGCGGTTTTGGACGCTGCTGCAACGTGAAGATATATAAAAGGGAGACTGTTTCGATGTGCAAGCAAAGCGTCGTTTTATATGTGGGTTTGCTAATAATGGATGACAAAGTAATAATAGACTTCGAATATGATTTCCTTTTATTTGAGTACACTAAGATTGTAAGATTTGGCTATGTGCGGCGGCATAGGCTGAAATTTTCTATTTTCTAAAAAAATATATATAATTCTCACTCCATACCGAGAAGGGCAAAGGCCTCCGTCCGACTCCCTGGGTACGCTGCAGACTCACTCGTCTGCCTTTTGGTTTTGGCAATGGCGGTGCTTGCTCCCTCCCTACGACCGCTGTTCCTGCAGCTGCTCATCGCTTCGTCTTCGAGCGCCCTCCTCTCTCACCTGGGTGTCAACGATGAAGGTCCTCCTCCTCTGTCGTCTCTGTTGACCCGTATTTTTCTAGTAGTGCATGTTTCTGTTTGCTTTGCTAGCTGTTGCATCGGTGAGCACTGACTTCTTTGATATTGGGTAATCCAGTGCAAGCTCTGGTGTCGATTAAGAACCTCCTCGAGGATCCCCATGGAGCGCTCAGTAACTGGGACCCGGATTCTGTGGATCCTTGCTCCTGGAACTTGGTCACCTGCTCAACACAGACTCTTGTCACGTGCCTGTAAGCGAGCTGCAGCCGTTTCCTCTCAGTTTGTTTTCACTATCCGTGTCCGTGAAGTTCTCCCGATGACTGTTGTGTGGCTCCTTGAACTTTTGGCAGGGAAGCTCCAAGCCAGAATCTATCGGGCCGCCTCTCACCAAGCATAGGAAATTTGACCAATCTCGAGACTCTGTAAGTGTTGTGTTCCTACTAGTTCTCATGGATACGGTAGATGGTAGCCTTTGTGTCCAGCTGTGTTCCTTTTCCACTTTCTGATTGTGCATGAGGTATCCATCTGCTCCACAGTTTGCTGCAGAACAACCAAATAACCGGGACAATCCCTGCAGAGATTGGCAGGCTTGGGAGGCTCAGGGAACTCAATCTCTCCAACAATCACTTGTATGGTGAAATCCCTGCCTCTGCTCCATCTTGGAAGCCTCCGATACTTGTGAGTGGGCGCTGGTGCATATATATGCCAATCTATCTTGCTGCGTCTCTAGGTAGCTGCAGTTTGGTTTAATTTGTACTCGTTGTGCTTGCGCTCCTGTCTTCCAGAGGCTTGTCGTATAACAACTTGAGTGGACCGATACCGAGCTCATCTGCAGGGACACTCTAGTAAGGCTGTAATCCTGTGAGATTTTCACCTAGGAATCATGCATATGGCACTCCTACATGTTGGTACTAGCTAGTACAAAGTTTTAGATTTATGGTTTTTCTGCTCTTGGGTTCTCTACTTCTCTTGCAGCATTGTTGGGAATCCTCTCATCTGCGGTGAGAATACAGGGCAAGACTGTTCCAGTTCCAGGACTGCACCGGTGCCAGCGTCCTACAACCTGGAGAACTCGCAGGCTAGTGTACCGACGGCTAAAACTAAAAGCCACAAGCTTGTAGTTGCCTTGGGTTCCGTGATCGCCTGCATCATCTTCTTATTCTTTCCTTTATGTATGGCACTTTGTTAGACTTCTTTTTTTTTTCCAAAGAACTCAGATCACCAAAGGTTTAGAAGAAGAATTTTAAGGTCAGTCGTTCTCATTTTGCAGCATAAATTGGGAGCAAGCAAATCCTCTGATCCGCTGTGCGAATAAGATTAAGGACGACAAGGGGCAGGATTGTAAGGGACATCAAGCCAGATGATTCTCAGAACCCATTACTATCCAAACAGAACGATGTAATGTAACCTAGTTGGACAATTTCTTGGCCAGCCCCAGCCTTGTGTTGTCTTCTGGCCTTGCGAATATTTTGTAAAAAAAAAAAAAAAAAAAAAAACATCGCATTGTGTAGCCTAACCCCTAATGATTATGCATTGCTCCTGCCATCTCCCAGAAGCCAGAATATGCTTTCCAGATTTACTTTTTCGTTCAACCTTCAGGTTCTTCCCTGCTGCTTCTGCTGCTGCTGAATTTACATTCTAGGAGAGACACCTGATGTTAGCATTTGTTTGATATACTCGTATCCCCTCAATCATCACTTACACCTCAATATCCATTTCAAAATATATGGATTAAGGTGGATAGGAATATAAGTGCAGTCTGACAAGTGACAAACCCTAATGGTAACACAGGCCTACACTATGATAAACACATTCATGAAAGATCGTTAGTTCTTGGCATGGATCAGCCATAAAACTAGCGCAGTAGAACATTTTCTTTCACTTATCGACCGGATCCTTGGTTACAGTTGGTAGTACATGCAGTTTATCATTAGCAACCAAGAAGAACGTATGTTTGCTCTGCTCCAGTAATAAATAAATCTAGAACCGAACTAAAGTGCACTTGGCGATAGAGGCATCTATGGTAATTTTATCAGTCTTGAATCTGTCAGTCCAGTTCAGATATATAAACGTCTGCATAAATCCAGTCTGGTGCACTGTGGATTCTCTCTTTTTTGTCCATATTATGACTCAAAGTATGGCGTCAAATATCCCTTTAAATAAAAAAAAATATCAACAGGCAAACCGAGCGAGTGCAATAGGGATGGAGCTCGGAATGAGATTCTTCCTTTGTTTTTCTGGACACAGGGTTGACACGACAGAGAATACGATTCCACTAAAAGCAATTGAAAGCATGAGGATTCGTACTCCTATGTGCACTACTGCAAAATTGATTTTAGGAGAGAATTTTATATTTAGAGACCTCTATAAATCAATTTTATAGAACAAAGAAGGGCTTTGTAAAAGCTCTGTCTATGAAAAACAGGCCTAGTCCCATAAAGACACTAACGGTGCCAAGCCTATCCTAGCAAACACATCTCCATAGCCGTGCCACCCTCTCATCTCCCCACAGCCGCCGCCTTGACTCTTCTCCCATCTCGGACATTCTCGATCACAACTCCCCAGCCTGCCACTTAAAGGATCTAGATGGCTAGGGGTAAATAGCCTATAAAACTTTCTCTTATAAATGGTAATGCAAAGGGGCAAAGTGATTATTTTTCCTACAAACCATCACACAATGCAAAGTAATTAGAATAAAAGGTGACCCTAATAGCAAACTACTTTTCCTAGCCTTTATCGATAATAGAGCTAGTAGCAAGGTAAACACTACTATACTAGAGCATAGACTAGCAACTACAATTAATAAAGCTACACAAAGAAACTGAACTAGCTACTCTACTAAACAAGAGCGGCTACAACAACACTACACAAGCTTAAGTAAAAGAATGTAAAGCTCTAGAATTGCAAAGCAACAATCAGAGACAAATATTTATCCCCATGGTTTGGTTACTTCTTGACAACCTGCATTGTTGTTGAAGTGAGTCTCTTGATGATTTCCAAGTTTGACCCTCAACATGGGTGTAGCAAGAAGTCAATCGGTCAATAGCACTCCAACTATCTTTCGAACATTCCACTAGAGTTGTCCTTCACGATGTCTGGTGGGTGAGCACAAGGCCGCTCAGAATAGCTTGATTCCAGCCACCAAACAACCACCAAATTGTGCTCAACAATCCACCACAACTCCAAGCTGTCTAGGTTACGGCAACCGCTAAGAGTAACAAGAAATCCGATGTCACTTCACTAGCACCACTAGATGCAACAATCCAACTAAAAAAGAACACTCCAAATCTCACTCTAGATCAATCCCCAGGTGTGTAAGTGAGTGGGGTATTGAGAATTATGTATGCAAGAGTATCAGGCAAGTGTGATAAGAGAAGTAATAAAATGGTCCAAGTCTCCTATATTTATAAGCCTACTCAAGAAAATAGCCGTTGGTATATTGAGGATAGCTTTTGTGGGGTCATCAGAGAATTTTGGTGACCACTAGAGAAAACCCACCGAAGAAACCTTGAGTGAAGATCAACGATCTAGATTTGGTATCCACCAAATAGTGTACAACCTTTTTCTCTGGTGTTGCATAGGAGGCACCTCGGATATTTTTGGTGGCTTCCTAGCTAGCGCCTCTGTTAGTGCATAGTTGACCATGGTCAAAACCCCTTACTCTAATGCTTCTCTGGTTGGCACCACTAGAAAAATGTGGTGTTTCCGAAATCTCTCTACTGCTCATCTATACTGAGAGCCCCATTAAGTCACTAGAAAAGTCTAGTGGCCATCACCGAAGAAAGTGTTCACCTATTTTGAATTTTCACACGTTGTCTAGAAAAGCACCACATGTCGTCACGTGGGCTGCATTCTCCTGTGCTACCTGAGCTAAGGCATGAGATAAGTTCGGTGAATCCTTTAAGGATAGACTAAGTCATTTCAATAGAGACCCTATTCTTTGGTGCCTCCAAACTGTGGCTAGATAGGGAGAGTGTAGAAAAACTACACTAAATCCTTCTCGCATGTGCTTTAAAATTTTCTAACTCCAAATGTGTCCCAAGTTGAACACCACCACTTAAGCAATTACTTAGAGCATTTTTCACTTGCATCTTACCATGCCACCTGGTCTAATACATATGCAAGGTAGACATCACCTTGAGGTACGACTATCTATCCTAAACTCGATCATGCACTCTATTGCATCTTGACTAAAAAATGGAAATCCCTAGCTTGCTTCCATTTCCTTTCTCTTCTCTTTTCTCTAGGTTGAGCACCTGATCGACTTGTGGTCATCGCCATCATTTCCATAGTAGCCTACTTGCTCAACTCCATATGCCTTAGTTTAGTTCTGGTAATTGAGTGATTACCTGGCGGCAGTGTGGATCCACTCAAGAAACTAAGCTATGCCCCTTGTCCTATGTTTCTCTCTATCTCCTTTCAGATCTATAGCAGAGAGTGCGGGCAGACAGATGGCTCTGATCTGTGGTGGAGGCAAAGTGGGTTGACAAGTTCGATTTGTGGTGGAGATGGCGTAGGCGCACATCTACAAGGCTTGGCAACCAACTTGATGGGCTCAGTGGGTTAGAGGTGAACTCAGCAAGCTCAGCGGCTAGCCTTGGCGATAGGCTCATTTTTTTTGTTTTTAATTCATTTCCAGAGGCAGACATTGTTAGACGCCCACCTATAGAGTTTTGTGTCTAGAGGAGGGCATTGTTAGACGTCTGCCTCTAGAGTTCCATTTACATAGACGGGAATCAAGCCCGCCTCTGTAAATCTATGATTTACACAATGACTTCTTAGTAGAGGCGGGTGAATATGCCACCTGTAAAAATGCTAAATGATCGACTATGAAAGTCAGCTTTGTAGTAGTGGTGGATTGGGAAGATCGAGTCGTGTTGTGTTTTTTTCCTAACACATTATGAGATTAAGATAAATATATACCATCGAAGTAAAGTATCTTTGTATGAACTTCTTTTCTTTGTACAGCTGTTATAGATACTAGTCCATCAACCCGTGCTCCCGCACGGGTTAGAATTCTAAGAGATATATTATTTAAAATATCCTACTAATAAAGAATTTTTATACTAAATTATATATTTTTTTCTCTTTGGCACAATAGATACTTGGTGGTCAATATCAGATTGTTATAAACTAATTGATTTTTTTTTGCCAAATGACTGATTCTTTTGTTTTTATCTCAATATCATATTATTTTTACTTTACATGACACCACTATATATTTTGAATATGAAATTAGTTTAAAAACCCTGTGGTTAACTATATTGATCCTGGTTATATCACATATCTTATGAAGTTTGAATCTAAATTTTTTATTTTCCATTTTCTATCGACCATTATTGATTGTTTCCTCAAGTAAAACCTCTTATGCTATGGATTTATGTCCTAAAGTACATTATTATATACTACAATAGCATAAGCAATCGTTTCAATCGCACACCAAGTTATTTAAGATAAGTGATAGAGCTAGAAGTGAGATCTTAGTGCTAATCATAAAAAAGAATTTTAATACTTAGGCCTCATATTAATTGACTTTTACATTAAAGTAATCTTAAAGGGCCAGAAAAAATATAACCACCAATAATTTCCCACAGTTCTCAAGATGAATCAGTTTTCCTATCAAGGAATTATGTATACAGTTATGATCATACTATCGATATAGATGTATTAACTATTTAATTAAATTATATAAATATATCTAAAGTAACAACCTAAATAAATTATGTGTCATAGATAATAATACTATTTTAAACAATTTGCTGGTATCATTAATTAGTATGAGTTATTAAGAAAATATTCTTGTTGCGATGAAATATAACATATATGTTTATTGCTCATGCATGCTGGCATGACGTGTATGCTTACTTTAATCAAATCTTAATATATTAATATTGATAGGATTGGGTAATTAATGTGTAAACATAAACATGCTCTATGGTTATTTAAGTAAGTCTTTATTAGAAGATGTTGATAATAACTTGAGATGATATTTAATGTTTGTAATAACGAGATGACAATTAGGTTATGTAAATTATTTTATTGTATAGCAGTATGTGGGCAGTCAGATGCAAATTTAGGTCTACTTTAGATCGTGTTTCTTAATGGCACATATGGGTTATTTAAATATAAAGTGATGGGTTACTTTATGTTATTTTACACAATATGTTGTTTTACACAATAGCAGGGATGGGTAATTATTTAGAAAATCAAATAGATCCAATGGCTTTGTCATCATTGACCGAATTGATTGTCAATTTTTTGAAATATAATTTTGTGAGAGTTTCTATGATCTTTCTTTTATTTTCCTATGTTGTCTCATGAGGACTAACATGGAGACTTCATTAAGGACCTCTACAATAATTTATAGTATTTATCTTTTTTTTTCTAGCATGATAAGTATTTAGTTGAACTTTAATCTTAAGTCATATGTATGAACACTTGTTGCATCCCCTTTCTACGTCTTCATGATTCATAATTTAGCTCTCAACTGTTAGTCGATACTTGTGCAATTCTCTTCACATGTTAAGTAGAAGCTCTAGTGCTTTTATATTTATTCAAAATTTATGTTTTTAAAGAGTTTCCATATTCTAATTAACTTGAAACTTGGATTGGACACTGACACTAAACTCGTTAAATTTGTAATCTTACAGGATTATATGTGCAGTATTGTTTTATATATCTAGAGTGCGTAAAATTAAATTAGCGATGTTGATATGACATAATGTTTACTATTACTAATTAGAGGATCCAACGGAGGCTCCACGTTAATTCTCACCAGATGCGCTAGAAAAAAAGATAAATACTAGAAATTCTTTTGTTAATTAGAAACATCTGGCCATCTAATCTAATGATTAACCATCCAGAGCCATTGGATCTATTTTCTAGGAAATTACCCACCATTGCCATTATGTATAATAACCATTGGATCTATTTTGGTTTTTAAAGAAATTACCCACTGCCATTATAAATTAAAAAATAGTGTAAAATCTTATTGTTTGGGAGAATAAAAAAATCACCCGCACGTAGGAAATCTTGAACAGCATACGGATCATATTTTGGTTGGTCAATCTATTAACAAGAAGCTAGATATATTAACAAGACGTATAAAAATATTGCCACAATTTTGCCCCGTTCACAATAGGATCCTTCAAAATACGTCCTTACTTTTTTGCAGTGCCCATGAATAAGGCCAACGACTTAATACGCTCATGCATCAATGCTACTAGAGGTTGATGTATCAATAAAATGGAACGACCTAGGTGAGCAAACGGCACCTAACTAAGATGCTTCAAATTTTTTTATAGTGTCAATTTCAAGATATGTATTGTTTATAGAGTGTTGACACTCCTTAGCGTCAACTTTTACTAGCACTTTAAACCTGAAGGAGAACATGAAAACATACTAGTCTAGGGCTTTATCTGACAAATTCCACGAGTTTTGCATATTCTATATTTTCCAGGGGATTTTCTAGAAAAGGATAAAAGAAGGATTTCAATGCATAATTATCACGAAATTGATCCACGTCGGAGCAACATCGCTAGAGGACTCAGGAAGGGTCTAGAAGACACCCGAAGCAGCGGGGCCGCCAGAGAGGAGATAAGGTGGGGCCGGCCGGCCCCACCTGGGGCCGCCCGGCGCCCCTAACTCCACCGATCACCGCCCTGGAGTCTTCCTCCCTCGGTTGCGTGGAGTCCAATCGCAGCATCCCTACGTTGATTTGAGGTCGGTTTGATCCGGCGGTGCACATGAGATGAAGACACGGATCGCCGACGTGGCGGTTCCTTGCCCCCTACTCCACCTCGGCCTATATAATGACGCCCAAGGCTCCCCCAAGAGGCATTCTACACCCCAAGGCTTCATATTCTTCATTAGATTAGGGTTAGGGTCCCTCTAGTTGATCTAGTCTAGTTCATCTAGTTCTAGCTAGTTCATCTAGATGTAGCAATTAGGAGAGACTAGTTCTTCTAGATCTAGTCTTGTTTAGAGATTAGAGAGATTGAGTAGAGGAGTAGAGATTCGGAGGAGCTCCGGCATGTCGGCGCTTCTTCGTGGCTGTATTCTTACGGATTCACTTCCTCGTCGTAGCTGCGTCGAGGTACTTTTGTATTTACTATTCGATTCAAGTAAGCGATCGTTTATATTCGTTCTTTAGTTCACATCTCATATTGAGGACTTTGATCTTGGTAATTGCTTGGTTGAAGTAGTATTTCGTAGTGTAGGCGTGGTGCCTAGGCTAGGTTTACTTGTGGATGTCCCCGATTAGCCGGATAGTGGTAGCTCGCGTAGGTGACTTTATAGCTGCGTTGAATCCTCTCGTAGTCCACTTCCGTTGATAGGACAGACAGGTGATAGGTGTCACGGTAGGTAGATTACTCTGTTTCTTCTCCTATTTAGGTCACTTGCCCGATAAGACGATATTATACAAAGTTTACCGGTAGTCGAGAACTAGAGTACATTAGCTATTTCTCTTTTTCTTGATATGATCTATGCCTAATTGTAGGGTTAAGTTTATATACTTTGTCATCATCACAGCTGTGTTCCTGTGGATACGATATTTAAAACCTCCGGGTAAAATGTGACACCGGTATGATATCTGTGCGCTTGCGGATAATCCTACTTAAAACTTATTTAAATGGAGTGCGGTTAAAAATACCAACAAGCATTTTTTGGCGCCGTTTCGGGGAACGGTTTGCTGATTTTGACTTAGTCTAGCTTAATCTTGTATTATACTTTTATCTTTTCTTATTTTATCCCAGTCTCTTCAATTATTTTTGTGTTCATCCTTATGGATGCTTCAATCTGTTTTTATGTCTCTTCATTATTTTTGTGTTCATCCTTATGGATGTCTTTAATTTTATTTCTATCTATCTTTATGACATATGTGAAGCTTTAAGCCACCAAAATCTATGGAACCTATCATAACACTGGCTATGAGCTACGCCCATGTCTAATTAATATGATTCGGGATATCTTATCACCCGAACTAGATATGGAAGTCTCGGTAGCTAAAACATAATCATTCTATTCTCAAGATTTAGCTATCAATCCTAAACCCTTAAAATTCCACTTTAATGATTTAGACTTCCGGTTGGCTAAGATGCTCATAAAACAATACACATTAGATCTTCTCAAAAGAGCATCTTAGGAAAAGTGTAGTCAACTTCCTTTTCCTTCACGAAAGACATTGGAAAAAATGCAAGGATGGCATGTTGAATGATGCCATAGAAGGAAAGCTAACCCACTTAGGAATAAATTCTATCTCTCCCCTTCTATGCTCACATTAAATGTCTTTGAACCCATCTCTAAACCCATCCTTGACTCCAATGAATTTTTTTTATGCTCTTTCTACTAAACTTCATAATAATCCTAGAAATCTATCAAGACATCTCAAAAATAAGGGTCATGACGATTATAGGAATACCCAAGAAGAGCAACAATGGCGGGAATGCATAGAACATACTAGAAATACATATGCCATTGTGAAAGAATAGATGAAAGAAGATGAAGCTCTAGCATCTAAACTTGTTTTAAATTCAAACGGTGAGCTTAAATTAATTTCTAGAACTACCCAAGTTTAGAGGAAACTTTAGGTGAGACCAACCTTGGAGACATCGATTCATGAGAAATCCTAGAAAATAAAACATCCAATCAATGTCATAGGCATGAAATGATAGAGACAAACTTGTTGCCTATAGACATCCATGAATAGACACCCCTAGAGTTTAAAAAAAGAGAGATTACATCGATGAGCATGAGAATTATCTCATCAACACCTTATTAAATCCATGCTCATATGAGAAATCTCCTGAATCTTTTGGTCTCTCTCTAATATTACCACACACGAGATCTTCAATCCCCTTAGTTTTTCCTGTTCATAAAATCATTAAGAGGGTGGTTGTAGATGCATATGTTCATAAATATTATAGATCTCGTTGTAATCTTGATATAGATACACAAAGGCTAATGTTCTAGAGGAACCCACCTCACCAACTTTAAGTACAATAATTAGAAGGTTTCCTAAGAACAACTTTGTGTCCCAAAATAACCACTCTTAAAAAAAAAAATTAATTGAGCTTGCACCTTTTGTTATACCCTTGTGAATTGAGCAGAGTTATAATTATCAAAATATTCCTTTGGGTATTTTTGTCACTAACCATTTCAGGTTTGAAGTAAGAAAATAACTAATGGCGGCACCAGGTATGTCAAAACAACCATTATGCAATTTTGTATTACATCCACTCAAGCTTACATTTACTTTGTAAAATTCCAGCTTGGGGGAATGGTCTTATTTAGAAAATTCTATATTGCTAATATTGGTTGTCTCTACCTTTATTCAATTTATTAATCATACTCTTTCATCTCTATTTGAATAACACTCTATAAACTTTTATGTTACCTTTGCTTGCTATAGTATGTTTAAGGTTTGGAGAAATTTCATATACCTTTTAAATTAGGCATGGTGCTTAGTTTAAACTGTTTTCTTGAGCCATAATTAGACAAGGTGTTTAGTTTGATTCTTGAACTAAGAGGTGTATTGATTTTACTTTCAAAGGCTTTTTGAATTAAGCGTGGTGCTTAGGTTAGAATGCCTTCCTAAGTCAAATTAGACGTGGTGTCTAGGTTGATTTTTGAACCGATAAGATCTTTGCAGTAGACATTGGATATTTTGTTGGACTAACCCCTACGGGGAAATTTTCAAAATCAATTTGGGTAAGTCATGAGATAAATTCGAATTAGAGATGCGACAGTACATGTTTAACTTTAATAACTTTGTAAAAAGAAGACATAGCTCATTCATCATGAATGAAAGAACTATGAGCATTAATGATTCATTCACTTTATCTTCTACTACAAGTTACTTTGCCTTAAATCATGTCTGTATAAAATATGATTTATGCTAAACAATATTAATATTATCTTTTCATTAAGCATAGACAAAAATAAAATCTTGGACAAGCAACCTGTGTTCAAAATCTGTATACTCCTTCGGGTATGTGTTGTCCACTAATGCATTTGGAGACATAATAATGACCGGAGTCAAAAGAGTCAAAAGATCCAAGAAGCAAAAGATGACAAAAGAATGAGTGCAACAGAGGAGATAAGATGTTTATGAGCAACTCAAGATTCAAGAGGAAGGACCACCAGTCATTTACCCTTCATCACTTAGTGCCATCACGCTCTAATAATGAAGGTAATACCCAAGGTAAGTAGTCACTGCTCTTCTCTTGATCTTGGTGCACATATAATTTAAAACACAAGCATGTTAGAGTTATAACTTAAATTGATAATCTAATGAACTCAACATGGTTTGTCTTTTAAGATTGTTCATGGCATTGTACTCTTAATCTCAGTCTTAACCAAAATACGTTAAAACATTATATTCGATCTTGGGAAGATGATAGTCATACTCATATGAAAATTTATATATAGATAGACAATCCTTCCATTGGTTAAGCAAGTCATTCTTTTTCTGCCATGTGAACTTAAATGCAACATTAAATGCTTAATCTTTTGATCCTATCACTCATGGCATAAATAAATAATTCATGTAACACCAACGTTATCTTGTTCAATGTGCTTAAGGATAGAGAATAATAAATAAAGAAATAGATTTAGTTCTATTGGTGTCTTTCCACCAACAGAGCCCATGCACTTGATCTCTACCTTGGTTTTGTAAATAGAAGAACACATCGAGCAAAGTTCATTAATTCTATAAGTGAGTGTTACGTGAGCGTGCACCTTGAGCAAGATCTTTGCCACTATAATTAAAGCACTACTTCAACCTATTGGTCAAATCAAAGAACAAAAGTGACATCATCATCACTAGAGGTATGCAACTATCAAGACCTCCATCTCTCAAGATGGAGAGATACACAAGAGTGGAAGAATAAGTTACGTCGGTAAACTTAAGATTCCGTACCCTTGCCATAAGGTAATATGGTAGTTATCTAATTAATTAGTATTTCTATCTACATTAATAATTTTACTTTAATATATTCATCTGCATAAATATTAAAAAAAAAAAAAATAAATAAAATAAAATAAAATCTTTATTGCTTCATTTCTTTGCATCATAAAATATTAAAATTCCCAAGTGAATAAATTTATGGTAACCCCAGTAGGAATATTTCTTGCGGTGGCATAAAAAAAATAGTATTAGCTTCTATATTTACTTTCTCACATTATAAAAAGCCTAAGCCCCATAAGAATAAATATTCTCTGTGGAGGCATAAAAATATAATTATATATCATCATACTCATATATTCAATTTTTGCATAATTAATCTAGAATATCCTAAAAAGAATCACGCTAGAATCTATCAATTCAAATCAACTCAAGGAATAATCAATTCTTCGGGTGATCACTAACCTCTTATTAAATTTGAGCCTCGAGTTTTGGTTTTCTTGTTGGAGTATAATTATACGGGAACAACACTATGATAAGGAGAGAGTCTATTAGTGGCACCCACCGGGAGCCGGCTGCTTTGGTTACCTCACTCTAAAGATCATCAACACCAAGTATTGCAAACATCTAGCTTGGGGAGGAGCATCCCCTAGTTATCGAGGGCTCGATGCGATCGAAGGGACTAGCTTGGGGAGATGCACCCCGTTATCATCGTGATTAAGGTATGTCTTTACTATTAATTTTATTTTAGTAAGCTATAGTGTGTGTTAGATTTAATAATTAAAGTATATTTAAAGAACTCTCTCTCTCTAATCTTTTTAAAGTGGAAATGATGAATAGTTGCTCTACTGAAATTTCTTTTTAAGTGCCTAGTTTTTAACCATGGATTCTCCTGAGTTTGGATATGACTACTTTGATATAAGAATTTACTCGAACCTGAAATTTGTGGAGGCACACGCTTGAGTTAAAGTCTAGGTAATTGATCGACAATGATACATGAAGGTCTAAGCTACTATTTATCTTATTCTTATCATTACTAAGTTCGGAGATTTATTTTGAAAACCTAAAATCTTACATGATGAGCTCTTGTATGACAAAATCTAAATTCCTACCAAAGCCATATATGATACATTTAAAATTAGGAAAACCTTTGCACATTTATCTTTGCTTGCTTTACATTGAGTTTAGTCAACCTTTGGAATATACCTTATGAGAGTCTTGTCATGCTTTTTAAAATCAAGATCACTTACGCACTCCACCCACATATGCATTACTCCTACTCTAGGAAGTAAGCGCAGTCATTTCCACTTTCATCTAGATCCACTTTAAAAATGTTTCTCTCCTACATTAGGAGTAAACACCTAAAAATAGACCCTATAGGACAACCCCCCGTTTAATTGCTCTAAGTTCTTATCATTATCTCTTCAATTATTTATATTCAAAGGATACATGTGGCTATGCAAAAGTATTGAAAAAAAAAGAGAAGAAGAGAAAAAAAAAGGGGGAGTAAAAGATGGACAAGTGTCCCAGCATTAAAACAATGGGTACATAGATGCCCGCCTCCCAAATTAAAAAAAAAAAAAGAAGAAAGAAAAAAAAAAAAGAGAGAATAAAGATAGCCCATGTTTTCCTTGAAAAGAGTTCTAAGGAAGAAGATTATTTTTTTAAAGAGCAAAAGTAGAATTAGGATTAGCCACTAAATACCATATATGCACCTATCCACCATACGCCACACACATGCACATCTTGATTTGATTGAATGCCTTGATTCTCTATGGATCTATTGTTTGACTTTACAATATATGAATTGCAAGTATGTTCATCCTTGTTATTGCCACTCCTATGAGCACCACTATAAATACTTAGTTGTAGGAAAGGCATAACATCATTAATGCCTCAAGAGAGAACCATAAATACCACATACATTGAGAGACTTGAGGGTGTCATACAATTAAGCTCGAGTTTTATTGCGAAAATTTACAAAACTCGGAATATTGGTACTGTAAAAGAATTTGAGACATAGTGCTTGACTTGATTGTTCTATCTTTCGATTGCTCAAGATTTATGCACAAGCTGTAAAAGCTCCATAGTTAAAGGTAAAATGGGTAAGTTTGAAAGTTAGAGTAGTTTTGTCTAAACCAAAGGAAAATTTATGTTTAAAAGCAAGTGAGCTTAAAAGAAATAAAAGTATTACAGCAATTCTGATCCAAGTTTATTAAGAACTAGATTTAGATTGTTTGCCAAGGGACCGGCAAAAGGTAAGCTTGGGGGGTATTGTTGACACTCCTTAGCGTCAACTTTTACTAGCACTTTAAACCTGAAGGAGAACATGAAAACATACTAGTCTAGGGCTTTATCGACAAATTCCACGAGTTTTGCATATTCTATATTTTCGGGGGGATTTTCGAGGAAAAGGATAAAAGAAGGATTTCAATGCATAATTATCACGAAATTGATCCACGTCGAACAACATCGCTAGAGGACTCGGGGAAGGGTCTAGAAGACACCCGAAGCGGCCGGGGCCCTTGAGAGGAGATAAGGTGGGGCCGGCCGGGCCCCACCGGGCCGCCCGGCGCCCCTAACTCCACCGATCACCGCCGCCTTACGGAGCCTTCCTCCCTCGGTTGCGTGGAGTCCAATCGCAGCATCCCTACGTTGATTTGAGGTCGGTTTGATCCGACGGTGCACATGAGATGAAGACACGGATCGCCGGACGTGGCGGTTCCTTGCCCCCTACTCCACCTCGGCCTATATAATGACGCCCAAGGCTCCCCCAAGAGGCATTCTACACCCCAAGGCTTCATATTCTTCATTAGATTAGGGTTAGGGTCCCTCTAGTTGATCTAGTCTAGTTCATCTAGTTCTAGCTAGTTCATCTAGATGTAGCAATTAGGAGAGACTAGTTCTTCTAGATCTAGTCTTGTTTAGAGATTAGAGAGATTGAGTAGAGGAGTAGAGATTCGGAGGAGCTCAGGCATGTCGGCGCTTCTTCGTGGCTGTATTCTTACGGATTGACTTCCTCGCCCGGAGCTGCGTTCGAGGTACTTTTGTATTTACTATTTCGATTTAAGTAAGCGATCGTTTATATTCGTTCTTTAGTTCACATCTCATATTGAGGACTTTGATCTTGGTAATTGCTTGGTTGAAGTAGTATTTCGTAGTGTAGGCGTGGTGCCTAGGCTAGGTTTACTTGTGGATGTCCCCTGATTAGCCGGATAGTGGTAGCTCGCGTAGGTGACTTTATAGCTGCGTTGAATCCTCTGTAGTCCACTTCCCGTTGATAGGACATTGAGGCCGATAGGTGTCCGGTAGGTAGATTACTCTGTTTCTTCTCCTATTTAGGTCACTTGCCCGATAAGGCGATATTATACAAAGTTTACGGTAGTCGGAACTAGAGTACATTAGCTATTTCTCTTTTTCTTGATATGATCTATGCCTAATTGTAGGGTTAAGTTTATATACTTTGTCATCATCACAGCTGTTCCCTGTGGATACGATATTTAAAACCTCCGGGTAAAATGTGACACTGGTATGATATCTGTGCGCTTGCGGATAATCCTACTTAAAACTTATTTAAATGGAGTGCAGTTAAAAAATACCAACATAGAGGCAGGTATATTATCATGACCGTCTCTATTAATGGTCTCAAAATGGCAAAAAACTAAAAAAAATTGCGACATCAAGAAATCAAGCACCTCTCTACCACTACATTAGACACTCTGTGAAAAAAAGAAACCTATCATAATCAGTGGCAACCTGAGACATCTAGGATTTGCTCCCTTAGCCTACGACACGACTATAAATAAAAGGATATGCCTTTGGCATCACCACCCACGTGACTCAAATCACAGAACCGATCACTTAGGCGCCGGAGGATATAGGAAGGTTTGTTTCCTATCTAGGCCGGTGCCACGACAATTCAAATGTTAGCGCCTCCTCTTCGAAGGCCCAACAAATACATATCAAATAATTTTAAAGATATAGTGGACACTGTTGGTATTAATTAAATGCACACAAGAAAATATAACTATCCGCAAGCGCACAGATATAATACTGTTGTAGCACTTTACCTGGAGGTTTTTAAATATCGTATCCACAAGAAAATGTGTGTGATTAACTACGGTCCAACTCAACTAAAGGTGGCTAAAGATAAAAGTAGAAAGGTAGAGACTATACTAAGATAGACACTAAGCTAAGGTTTAATGTGGTTGATAATAGCGATCTATGTTGATAATAATAACAATCTATGTTGATGATAATAGGAGTATAGTAGGTTGATGATAATAAGAGTGTAGAGAGGATAACTATGATTCTCTTCTTCTAACTTTAGGTAAACTATGTCTTCTACTATTCAACTTCAGGACATTATTCGGAAGCGGATAGAGTACAGAAACCTCATCCTACTCGATAACCGCGGCCCCTGCCAAACCTATCAACGGGAGGTGGACTACGAGAGGACTCAATAGGTCTATCACACTTATGATCTACCACCGATCTGGAAGATTAGGACATTCACGATTAACCCTAGCCTAAGCACCACGCCTACACTATGATTAATACCCTACTCCCTCTAGAACAGGAATAAAGTACTCCGAAGAGCCGCAAACCAGATGAACAATATAAACAAAGTAAACTTAGATCAAAAGATGATTACCAGAGAAATCTCGAAGACAAACTCATGAAGAACTTGAATCACGGAAGTACAAGCCGTAGAGGGGAGCACCGCGGTGGCACCTCCTCGAACTCTTCCCTCACTCTCCATCTCACTATTATCTACAAGTCTAGATCCTAGAGAGGTTGATCTATTCGAGGGCCCCCTCTCAGAGATTACAAATGAATTAGGGTTTCAGAATGGGGGCTCTGGCCCTGTATTTATAGCCCGGTGGGAGAAACGACGATCGTTGGATCAAACCGACTTAAGGTATGGTGGAGATGCATCCCAAGAGGCGGTGGAAGAAGCTTCCAGAAGACAGACGTGAGTGGGCTCCGGGGGTGCCGGCCGGCCCTAGGCAAAGTGCTGGATGGCCTGGGCCCAAATCCATTTGGGCCCAGCTTCAAATGTGTGTCATCTTGTTCCTTTTAGGGCCCAATGGCGTATGTTTCGATTTGGAGTTGATATCTCTTGATTCTGGGCTCCGAATATAGCAAATGATATGTCCGTTTCGATCGTCTCGACGAGCCCATCGCAATGGTGCAGTATAATTCCTTATTTGAGATACTTTTATTTAATGAAAAACTGCAAACTCCTACAAAACAAGTGAGAACACCAAAACTCGTGGAACTCGTTAGAATCAAAACCTACAACTATGCTTTGCAATTCGTTTTATATCAATTTATGCAAAAGTTGATGGTTATATTTGGTACTTAACGACCATCAACAGACACATGTCAAGAGTTTAGAACAATTTAATTACGTCGACGATGGCCATCAACAAAATAATTTCAAACATGTAATTAATGGCAACATGTTAAGCAAATGGGCCATCGGCCACGAAACCCTAGCCTCGTCGCGCCAGCCCGCCTGGCGTGACAGCTCGTCATCACGCCCGACGCGGTGGCGCGATGAAGTGGGGCCCGCATGTAACACGTCGGCATCCGGCCCAAGACTTGGCGCCAGCGTGGAGGCCCTTGTCACGCCACATGCAATCGGGGCGTGACACGTTGATTTGGTCACGCCGGCGGGCGGGCGGGCGTGACTAAAAAAAGGCCACGCCGTGCAATATCTTTTCTTGTGGGATTAAGATTAAATTTACTTTAAAAAAGGGAATAAAAATAAAAAAATCCAAGACACCGTTCGCGGTTGAAACAGCAAAGGTGCACTTGCCACCAGGAGTGCCCCAAACTATGTTTGCAGTTAGAACAACAAAGGTGCACCTCTAGCTAGGAATGCCCCAAACAACACCTGCCATTTGCCGCCGAATTGTGACCCCAAACAACACATGATAACCGATAAACGTTTATCTTTTACTACAACTATATATGAATCAATGCTAGAAAAGAGATTTATGATTAGATTAGTGTCAACTAATACACCTTCCAATTTAGAATCTATTTCAACATTCTAAATTCAAAAGCAAAAGAGCAACACGAGAATATATCTACTTCCACGTGTTTATAGTCTTGAATTTCTAGCCCAATGAATTGAGGTCCATATTCTACTTTAGAGTTTTTCCACATAATTAATCATATCCCTCAACATCAATATAAAAAACATGGAAAATCAGTGAGAAATTAGTGAGAAATTGCTAGAGTCGGTCGAGCAAGGAAGAAAACATATTAATGGGGAAAAATAACCAGCTTTCACACAATACATTTATATTCTTCAACTTTTCAACTCTCGACCATTGATCTGTATTTATTATTTTTTTACAAACATGATCCTAGATAATCTCATAAAGATTATAAACATATGAGCATCTATTTGGTATAACCTAATCACCATTGATATAAAATAGCTATTGGAATTATTTTATTTTTCAAACTAATTACTAACATTTACTATTGTGTAAAATAACATAAAGTAACTAATGGATCTATCTTGAAATTACCCACCTACGCCATTAAGAAATATGACCTAAACTAGACTATTAATTGCCCATGTCCTCCTATTAAAGTAGATTTATGTAACCCAGTTTTCATCTCAATATTAGAAATATTTAAAAAGCCCCTTTAATCTATGTCTAAATTGTCAATATCTTCTATTAAAAAGATTCTTTCAATAAGCATATATACATGTGTTTCTATATTACCCACTTCTATCAGCATTAGTATATTAAGATTTGATTACAGTAAGCATAAGCATAAGCATTGTGGCAGCATATATGAGCAATA
This sequence comes from Chrysopogon serrulatus, assembly GCA_015844335.1. NCBI lineage: Eukaryota > Viridiplantae > Streptophyta > Magnoliopsida > Poales > Poaceae > Chrysopogon > Chrysopogon serrulatus. The sequence continues at coordinate 86,658 of JADLZL010002593.1, forward strand.
AATATATATGTTTTGTTTTATCGCATAAAAATACTTCCTTAGAAACCATATAATAATGATATTAATTTAAAACCATATTAGTAACTGTGGCATACAATTTGCATAGGTTCTTAGTTTAGATTATAACTAAAATGTTTGGCACGTCTATATTGACAGTATAACTATAATTGCACATATAATTCCTTAATAGAAAAATTGATCACCAGTGGCTATATCTTTGTGACCCTTTATGTTTGACATGTATATATATATATATATATATATATATATATATATATATATATATATATATATATATATATATATATATATATATATGACATACAATTTATATAGGTTATTGCTTTAGATTATAACTAAAATGTTTGATAGGTCTAAATTGACAGTATAACTATAATTGCATATATAATTCCTTGATAGAAAAAATTAGTCTTTGAGAAGTGCGGGAGATCACTGGTTGGTGGCTATATCTTTCTAGCTCTTTATGCTTGACATGTGTATATTGATAGTATAACTATAACTGCACATATAAGTCCTTGATAGAAAAATTAGTCACATTGAGAAGTGTGAGAGATCATTGATGGCTATATCATCCTGGTCCTTTAAAATTACTTTAGGGTAAAATGTTGATCATTATAAGACATAAGTGTTAAAATTCTATTGAGGTTAGCACTACTAAGACCCCTATCCAAAATCTTTTATCAAGCCCTATCACTTATACTAAAAGCGAGATGGTGTAGGTTTTAAATGATTGCTTATTATGATATTGTAGTATTTAAGAACATACACTATGACCTAAAATCCTTATTCTACAAACAATAAGAAGAAGAGTTTTAACTTAACTTGAGGACAAAAAAATTTGTAGCTCTCAATAAGAATAAAATTTGAATTAAAATTGACTAATGATTTCGTAGGATATATGATGCAATAAGAGACATCATAGTAAGTATTAAGGTTTCAAAGTAATTGCATATTTAAAGTATATAAAGGTGCCAAAGAAAAAATGGAAATATTATTTAAAAATTATATAGACCAGTCTGTTAAAAGATATTAAAAAACTTATGATAACTGGATATAGATCGGATCTATTGTCTATTATGTAAAAAATGAAGATAAAAATATATAATTTAATATGAGTAATTCTTCATTAATCATATGTATTTCAATAACTTATATTTATATTTCCTAAAATTCTAGCCGTGCAAGAGCACGGGTTGATGGACTAGTAATGTTTTAATTAAAATAAGGGTTACTTTTACGTATTTTTTCTAATGGCGGAGGTGGACTAAATTTTTGTATAAATTAAAATAGTTCCAATTGCTATTTTCGGCGATGATGATTAGAATCTAAGAAATTAAATGCCAAATGTTTCTAACTACATTAAGAATTTCTAAGATTTATCTTTTTTTCCTAGCGTGTTTAGTGAGAATTAATGAAGTGCCTTCATTGGGACCTCTTATTTTAAAAATTTTACTCATAATAATAAACGTAGATAGTTTAAATTGAAGGTCACTATACATTTTTAATAATATAGTGCCAGTGTGTAATTCAGATACAAATTTATGAGTTACTTTATGTTATTTTTCATATTAGCTTACGTGGTAATTCAGAAGAATATACATTTGATGTTTCTGATTGTTGTAAGAATTTTTAGGATTTATATTTTTTTTCTAACTGAGGCTCTAATAAGTATTTTAAAAACTTCCCTAATAATGATAGACGAACATAGTTTTGATTTAAGGATATTTTATGTTTTTTAATAATATAGTCATGGGGAGGGCAATTCATATACAAATTCATGGGCTACTTTATGTTATTTTTATAATAGCTAATGTGGTCAAAAGAATATATATTAGGGGTCTACTTTGGGTTTCTTTTTGCATAATGGCAGTTGTGAATGGATTTTTATCAAGATCTAGAAGTTACTTTTTTAGACTATTTTCATAATGATAGAGGTGGATAATTTTTAGAAAATAGAATAAATCTAATGACTACCATTGTCAATAACGATTATATTTTACCAAATAAATCATTGTATAAATAGCTAAGAAAAAACACTACGTGTATATTTTATTGAACAACATTAGCCCACTCGTTAATACATTAACTAAGTGGCCTCACTTGATATTTTATTACAACTAAGTGACCTCACATGATATTTTGTTGATTAGCCATGGCTGATAATATTTTATTAGCCAACTCTTGTTAAAGAAATATTTTATTAGCCAACCGAATGATTCTGTCTAGGTATTTTTCTACGTGCCAAGGATGTTACGTAGGTTTTCACGGAACCATTAAAGAATTAATTAAGGCTATTTTGTTATAATGGCAGATGTGGGTAATTTTGTGCAAAATCGATCTAATGGTTATAGATAGCTAGAGTTTTCTGATTTAATGGTTTGGATGTTTTTCGATTAATGTGGTAATTTCTAGGATTTATCTTTTTTTTTTTCCTAGCTGCGTCACGGTGAGAAGTAACGTGAAGCCTCCGTTGGGACCTCTAATTAATAATAGTAAGATTCAATGGCTTGTTATTAGGTGAGATTAGAGATTCAAATGGGTTTGTCTGTGAACCCGGAAATAGGGTTAATTTTTACAAGAATGTATAAATTTAAGTTTACTTATGAGTTTCGAAACAAATCCACTTGCATTCCTAGGTAAGACAGTAATACTTAAAATTTCGTCTCAAATTGAAATCTCTACGGGTTTTGTGTTTGGCTTTTGTGTTGCACTTTTATGGATACAAGGGGCATTGAAATATACTACACTCATGATGTGCACGCGATAGGTTATGTAGGAGCCATTTCGCAGAACTCTGAGATCGGATTCTCCATGAGAATAACTTATTTTCTCGACCAAATAGGAAAACTGTATAGTGTTCGGAGCTAAAAAAATGTACTCCTTACTATTTTCTATTCAATCTCCACCAAAACTACTGCATTATTATGTTTCACCTGCCCCCCACCAAAATCAACTAGAATTATATTCCACCAAAAAATGAAGGAATGACCCGTGGAATCCAGACATATACGGACCAAGATGTGTACGTATCTTCACATTTTCAACCATAGTTTACAGTGCCACAATAACATATAATATGCTATATATTATGTATACTACAATAGCCTCAGCAAAGGGTTATTTGTTTTCCAAAACCATCAAAAGAAGGGCAGGTGTACAAGTACAACCACTACCAGGGTTTCTCCTTCATCCAGTCTTGAGCATCCTCTATATATTATATCCTATGTGTTGACAAATCTACAGGTCTTCCTGACCTCGCCGCCGGCAGGGTTTGTGATGTTGCCCATCTTGACCATAGAGTCGGAGAACTGCTTGAAGAAGGCCTCGGGGTCGGCCCAGTACTTGTTGACGGTGTCTGCGGTGGAGTAGCCGGCAATGCTGGACCACATCTCCTGGTCGGAGTTGAGGAGGCCCTCGCCCTTGATGAGCGTCTCGAAGTAGGCATTGTCGAAGATGGCGGAGGTGTAGCTGTCCTTGGCGCTGATGTTGTCGTCGCCATCGTCGCGCGGGCACACCTCCTTGAGCTTGCTGAGGTAGGTCTCCGACGACGGGTTGTACTTGGATGATCGATTTTACCGCGAGATCGCCCCTCTTTATAGTACGGTTATCGATCCTAAATCCTGCCATCCACTTCTCTACTCTCCTATAGTCGGCGAAATAAAAAGCCTAACTTATACATTTGCCTCTAGCTTTCCATTCCGCTTTTCTTCTTTCATCGAGATGTGGAGCACTTGATCACTTGCGGTCGCTTGCATCACCTTGACCTCCACTCCACCACTTAGTTTGGACCTCTCCTTTCTCCAATGCTATACATTTAGCAATAGGATTAGTCCTACGTTTCATTAATTAGCCAAAACTAAACTAGGGACTTTCAGCTGAGCACCATGAACAAGAAATTTTAGCTCCGTGAACAAGAAATTCTAGTCCAGATTGCACAACAGCCCAAATTCAAGTGCTATCTCTTCCTAATTTTACCAAACCAATTTCAGCACTTGAGATAGCTTTTCTCACAAAGAATTTTTCCGGGCTTTCTCATGCATCTCACCACATCACTAAGCGTTTATGCATATGCACATGAGACTCACACTTAGTGGCACTAGATAACTATTGTAATTAAAGATTTTCCCTCTTTATAGTACAGTTATGCATCCTAAATCTGATCACCCACTCTATTGCGTCTTGACCGGCAAAACAAAATAGCTCCTCTTAAATATACCTTTGCCTTGAGCCCATTTTATTTGTCTCTCTTCTTTTCCAAATGTGGAGCACTTGATCATCACCATCTATCATCTATCTCCATCACTTGATGTGTACCAATCTATCTTGCATTTCACTTATGACAAAGATTAGTACATATAGGTTTCATCGATTATTAAAACCAAACTAAAACTTTTATCGGTGGGCTCAGTTAGCTTGGCAGTGATGGCTCAATGGGTTTGGAGGTGAACTTAGCAGGCTAAGTGGCGAGCCTCGACCGTAGGCTCATTTTTTGGTTTTTAATCCATTTCCCGAGGCACACATTGTTAGGTGCTCACCTATAGAGTTCCATTTTTAGAGACAGGCATTGTTAGATGCCCACCTCTAGAGTTCCATTTACACAGAAGGGGATCACGTCTGACTTTTTGGTAGAGGCGGGTGAACAAGCCGCTTGCGAAAATTTCGTCTTAAAATTAAACTCCACGGGGTTTGTTTGTTTTTTGCTGCACTTTTCTAGATACACAAGGGGCGTTGGAATACACTACACTGATGATGTGCACGTGATAGGTTATGTCGTAGTGAGCCATTTTGAGACCGGATTCTCCGTGAGAATCACTCATTTTCTCAGCCAAACAGCAAAACTGAGTACAAATGCTAGTGTAGAGCAAATAATAATCACTTCTCTATTTATATTGGGAGCGAAGAAAATATACCCTTACCATTTCCTATTCAATCTCCACCAAAACTACTCATCATTTTTCACCTGCCCCTACCAAAATCAACTAGGATTATTACAATAATCTGCTGGCGCAATTTTACAAAGGTATTCGTAAGGGTAGGGTCTGCATGCATACACCCGTATAGGTAAGTGTGTGTTGTGAGCGTTGTGTCTGTGCTGTGCAATTCGGGAAAAAAGGGTCAATGAATGACCCGTGGAATCCAGACATATATGGACCAAGTGTACGTATCTTCACGTAGTCAACGATAGTTTACAGTGCCACAATATATAACATATAATGCTATATATGTATTATACAATAGCCTCAGCAAAGCGTTATTTATTTTCCAAAAGACCGTAAATAAACCATCAAAAGGAGAGGCAGGTGTACAAGTAGAACCACAACCAGGTTTCTCCTCCAGTCTTGAGCATCCTCTATAAATATTATTATATATCCTAGGTGTTGACAAATCTGCAGGCCTTCCTGACCTCGCCGCCTGCAGGGTTTGTGATGTTGCCCATCTTGACCATGGAGTCGGAGAACTGCTTGAAGAAGGCCACGGGTCGGCCCAGTACTTGTTGACGATGTCGGCGGTAGAGTAGCCGGCGATGCTGGACCACATCTCCTGGTCGGAGTTGAGGAGGCCCTCGCCCTTGATGAGCGTCTCGAAGTAGGCGTTGTCGAAGATGGCGGAGGTGTAGCTGTCCATGGCGCTGATGTTGTCGTCGCCGTCGTCGCGCGGGCACACCTCCTTGAGCTTGCTGAGGTAGGTCTCTGACGTCGGGTTGTACTTGGACGTCAGCTCGTAGTCGCCGTAGATTCTGTCCCGGAAATTCGCGCACCTGGCGAATCCGATCGTGTGGGATCTATATATATATATATATATATATATATATATATATATATATGCACACGTGGTAGACATTTGCATATATATTACTCGTCAAGAGTTGGAATCCTGAAGACTGGTGGTGGTTTTGGCAGAGCAATTGGAACAGCTAGCATACCAACGAGGGCCACCATGTCAGTGGCATCAAGGCCCTTCTCCCAGAACTTGGCAATGAGCGTGACGAGGCCCTGCTGAGCAGTGGGGATGTCGCTGTTTGCCAGGTCCAGGCTCGCCTTCTTGGAGTCCAGCCTTCCTACTGGGACATCCCAGTAAGGCCCACCTACCTGAGAGACATTGTTTTCAGTCGTCAGTTCTGTATGTATGTGTAGTATAACAGGCATGGATACAGTATACTGCTAGTACCTTTTAATACACCACAAATAAATAAATAAATAAGATCCTTTTGATAGATGTGGTTTGGTTTACCAGCACAACTGCATCCCTAGCTGCAATCGCCAGCAGGTCTGCGCAGGACACGGTTCCAGGGCACTCGGCTTCCAGCTTCTCCTTGATCTTGTCGACAAGCTCGAAGCCTTTCAGCGAGTTGACGTTCTGCTCTGCCTGCTTCTCTCCGATCATGGTCGCCGTGTCGTCGAGCAGCACTGATCCGTCGCAGCCCTGCAAATTAAGCGTCGTTCAGAACAATTCATTCATTCACATAATGCATGTTCAGGTTCAGCTGCTGGTGCACAAATTGGAACAAAAGGGCTGCTGCTGCATTGCTTGTTCCCAGCTTGCACGATGCACAATTCTGCAGGGTTGGTCAGCAGTCAGCAGTTGAGCATTAAGCAGAACAGAGAGGACTGACCTGCACGAAGCAATCATGGAAATGGAGGCGGAGCATGAGCGCGGCGTTGCGCGTGTCAGCACGCACCGCGCACTCCATCTCCGTCCGGACGACGTGCTCCACGTTGGGGCACGTCTTGGAGTAGTATTCCAGGCTCAGCTTCGACGGGTCCTGTGCCGCCACCACCAGCGACGCCGGCACGCCGGCCAGGAGGAGACATGAAAAAATGCAGAGGGCAAACGATGCCCTGAAGCGGCACAACACGGCTCTGGCCATCGTCGTCTTCAAGCTGTTCCTTTGCTGCTGCTGAGCTGATGTTTCTGTTGTAAGCTCCCGTCCCTGCATGGGCTTTTATATAAAGCAACAGCAAAGTGAGACGAGGCTACGTGGTGCGCATGGAGAAACGTACGGGTCAAGAGGGAGATGAACCAACCCTGATGCAGATGTGGTTGGTGGAGTAAGCAAGCTGAAAGGATCAGCATTTGTACTACTATGTTTTTGGAGCAAAACTTGTTATGCATGCCTTGCACTATAGCGCGCGTTTGGTAGTTATGGGTTCACCAATCGTGGAAAATCTTCAGAGCATCTGCAGATGCATGACATTAAGACGATTCTTCTTGCATCCTCTCTCTCTCTCTCTCTCTCTCTCTCTCTCTACATATCTGGATGTTTCCAGGTGTTTACTGCTGGAGTTTTTTTTTTCTTAAAAAAAATCCAGAACCAGAGGTGTACAGATCATGGATTGCTGGTTGAGTGCTTACACTTTGCTTGTGCTACAGCAGTACAGCTACTGTACAAAATCTTATGTTCCTATGTTAGATATGCCTTTCCCATGAAAACAAAAACAAAGTAGTAGTTGAGCAGGGGTAGCTAGACCGTGTTTGTGTGCTACACTGCTACGGTAATTACGCTAGCACGCAGCCTCCATGTGTATCCATCAGATGATCAGACTGCAGACTTGAGAAACAAGGACATGTCTCCCTTTAGAATAAAACAGAAACCAATAATTCTAGAAAGACGAGTATGCCTTGTATGAAAGCCGAAAATAGCATATCAGAACTCCTTACCTGCAGATGCATTTACTTTACTAGTCACCATCTGCCAGAAATTCCTGAGCGGTGGGACCCACGCTGCAGTTGCTTATAGTTCTGGCAGCTCACCGGTCACCACCGCTACGGAACTGCTGTAGATATACGCACTCGTGTAATGGAATAAAGAGGTTTTGAAAAGGGGGAAAATTGTGCTTTTGATCTGCATATAAAACTATAAATAGAACTACGAGTAGGGAGGAATATTGATTCTCAAATCCTAAAATAAGGTGACATGCCTTTCCAAAGAGGAATCAATAGCTGCTGAGGGCGTAGTTTGTGTGTAAGACTATCTCGAACCCGGAGAACCAAACCCAAAATACATCCATCACAGTGTTTTTGTCTACCTAAAACATCCTCCAACAGGTAAAAAGGGAGAAATACTGTTTACAGGATAAGTAAAAAGGGAGAAAATACTGTTTACAGGATAAAATTTCATCTTCGAATAAACCTCTTAATCATAAGAAAGTAGGTTTTTTAGTGCTAGTCCCAGCAAAAGAGAAGTGACCCAAACACATGACCCATTTTGGGTACCAGTCCAAACCATACGCAAAAATGAATCTCCTCTCTCCTCGCTACGCAAATCGCTCGATGTTGCGGCTCCATTGGTAGCACTATACAGGACGGCAAGGAAGAGGAGCAGAGCAACTGCCGGCCTCCTCCACCGTGGGCGACATTGACAAGCACTCGGCGTGTGGCGGGCAGGGCAGCAGCGCGGGTCGTGCCCGCCGCGCCGAGCCACGGTAGCCACGATGGGCGGGCTCGCCATGCAAGGGCGGCCACGCTACACCGGGAGCAGGGCCACCATGCCGGGCGAGCTCGCCACGCGAGGCGGCCGCCTTACGCCGGATCAGGGCCACCACGCTGGGGCAGGCTCACCGTGCCGGGGCAGGGGGCAACACCGGCCAGGGGATGGGGATGCGGGCCGCCACACCGGAGCAGGCCTGCCGTGCCATGGTAGGCTCCCTCGCCTTCGCCCCTGCCATCCTCCTCCTTGTCTCTATTCTCCTAGGCCTCCCAGCCATCGAGCTCACCGGCCATCTCCCACCGGACCTCGGCGCCTTCTTCACAGTCGAATCTCAGGGAGGGAAGCATGCAACCTTTTCTAGGTTCGCTGGTTTTGGGTGGGCAGTCTTTTCACTGTAGGTGACTCAATTCGTTGAATGGGTCTTAGGTTTGGGTCCTGCTTGTTTGAGTCGGTCTAAAGGGGTAACTTGTGTACAAAACATGGTTAAACATTTAGCATATATATGAAGCAATATAGTTTCGACCACAATATGGTTTTTGCTCATGCATAAGTTTTGCACATGCGGTTAAAAAAAAGTAGCTGCAAGTAGAAACAGATGAGTGGATCCATGGTTACGAACCGCAAGTGTAGATACAACTGCACTAGCGGTGTCTCTAATTAAGAAAACCATCAGTATAAATATATGAATTGCGCTGATGTTTGACTTAGTTCTACTGCTATTGTAAATTGACTCTATATTGTCTGCATGCTGTCTTAAGTGACCACAAATGTAAATCATATATTTACACTAGCAATTTTTAAAGAATACTACTAGTGTATAAAGGTTTACATTGGGAATTTTATTAATGTGCCATACGTACGAATAACACACTTCTTCCCCCCCCCACCCCCCCCCAAAGAACCGTACAAACCGAGCCACCTTCCATTGTTGGCATCATTGGAGGTTTAAAAATTATAAAATACAAGGAGTGGTTTTGATTTTCATTTATTTTAAGGATGTTGCTCAATCAAGGTTAATACCTATCATATCTAAGGAGGTTAATAAATGTTATATATCTTTTTGGATGAATCCTTCATGATTTGTGGCCTAATTATATCTAAGCGTGTATATGGAGAGAGAGAGAGAGAGAGAGCATGGTGTATTTGGGTATTCTAACACCATATTAAACAGTCTATACCCCCAGATTGTTGTATTAGGTAGCTTCTCACATCCTTCCATTACATTCATCAATTTCATAAGTTATGGATCCATAGATGCATGACTTGGGAATAGTTCTCATTTTAGAAGGTGAATCTGGATGCATACATATGCACGAAAGGCACCCATCTAAAGCTACCACCGGCTAGTAAAAAACCTACCGGCTAGCGAAAGTGGGAAGGAAATAAAGGGGGAGTAGTAGAGTTGGTTTTGTTCCTTAATCCTAGCCAGTTGATAGAATGTGTTTAGTTGTGCCGCAATGGCTCGCTTTCGCCATTTCGGTATCATGGCGGCTGAGACCGGCTCACCAACTTAAAGTATATGAAATACATATGTTCACACTTCACACAATACAAGTGGTGGATAAGACGACGGAAGTAGGACTTCAAATCAGTTGCAATCGTCTGATTCCCTCCCGCTATAACTGTGGGGGAGGATGTTATGTTAGAAGTAAAGATACATATATATGGTTAGAGATATTTGGAGATGAGAGAAAACCCTAAAGGTAAAGATAGAATTCTAGAGACGAGTTAAGATTAGGCCTAAGAAAAACCATAGTTTATACTCCAAATCGCCCCTCATATGCACATGCACCTGTAAATTTCCCGAGGGTCAATGCAATCAACCTTAGAAAAACAAGAGATGAATAACAAATTGTTATCCATTTGTTTCCACGCTCAGGGCCCCAAACAAAAAATGAATTATATGCATTGAAGTTGAAGCAGACGATGGACGGAATGAGGGCTGCCTCTATCCCCCGGGTGAGGTGAGGCAGAAAATATTATTCCCAGAGCTGCCTGAGAGTGTATACTTTATAGGTAGGCACTAGGCAGAGAGCACAAGTGCACAACAGCAACTTGCTTGGGCGTTAGATATTTGCGGATGGGTAGCGGCGGCGAGGAAACTATCTGGTGACTTGGCAGGACGCTTTGCGGCTTTTCCTGTGTATCTCCGCCGGCTACCTCACGCTCGAGGTTCCAAAGGTGGAACGGCTAAGGCAGGGAGTGGCAACGACTGCCACAAAACCCACCTCATGCTCGTTGCTTTGGAAGCCCCCTTCCCTTTCCCTTTGCCAAAGACCTCAGCTCTGCCCTGCATAAAGTGAAGGGCAGCATCTTCTCCTCCCTCCCCTTTGCGTAGCTACTTTATACTATGCTGCAACCGCTTCAAATTCTCCGCCTTTAGATTAGCTCCAGTCCAAGGGATGTTAGTGCCAATCACATACTTACTAGGTAGAGATCCATGGAAATGGAATGCGGCACCTCCAATCCTAGGTTTTCATTTGGGTCCAGCAGCTAGCTCAAGCTGTCCAGTTCAGATAACCTTTGTACTTGTATGACTTCATCATGCTTTCTGCTTGCAAAACACCAAGAATCCAACCTGATTGATACTGCTTTCACTTAAAAGTTCCGAGGATTTATATATCTGCAAGTGTACTCATGAGGAAGACAAAGTGCTGGTCTCTAATTCTCTTATATCTCCTGGCCCTGGCTTAGCTTGCATCGCCACTGGAGCATCAAATCTTTATCTGAAAACGACTCGACGACCGAGCATTGGCGCTCGTGGTCGCGACATCCAAAGCCAGCCACAAGGTAGGCACACAGCAAGCTTCGGCCCCAAGAATGCCGCCAAGTGTCACGCCCTGGCCGGATTCCACTGACGACATGACACCCTCCTATTAGTACTCTGCACTGGCCCTTGCAGCACTTCCCCGGCATAGTACTCTCTACTCATCATACGAGACCACAGTCCATCGATCACTCACTCACACTCACTCACTGCAACAAGATCCACATAGGAAAGGAAGAAGAACAGGGTAGGAGCTAGAGCCAGAACCAGCCATGAGAGGTAGAGGAACAGGAGAAGACATCTACACCCACATATAGTGAAGTGAAGGGACAAACAGTTGGTCTCCGTGGTGCAAGAAGCCAACAAACAAGAGTGACAAAATCTCTCCGATCCGATCCGTTCATGAACTATAATTTGAGCGCCAGCGTTCTCGACGAGGAGGTCGTTGCAGCAGGCGGCGGCGGTGGCGGCGGGGAAGCTGCAGGGAGCTGCCCAGCCCCAACAGCATGGGCCAGACCCTGCGACGCGTGCCGGGCCGCGCCCAGCGTGGTGTACTGCCACGCCGACGCCGCGTACCTGTGCGCGTCGTGCGACACGCGGGTGCACGCCGCGAACCGCCTGGCGTCGCGCCACGAGCGCGTGCGCGTCTGCGAGGCCTGCGAGCGCGCGCCCGCCGTGCTGGCGTGCCGCGCCGACGCCGCCGCGCTCTGCGCCGTCTGCGACGCGCAGGTCCACTCCGCCAACCCTCTCGCGGGGAGGCACCAGCGCGTGCCCGTGCTGCCGCTCCCCGTCGCGGCCATCCCGGCGGCGTCCGTGTTCGCCGAGGCAGCAGCGGCCACCGCCGTGGCCGTGGCCATGGCTGTCGCGGGTGACAGGGAAGAGGAGGTCGACTCGTGGCTGCTGCTCACCAACACCGAGGATCCAGTTTCAGACAACAACAATTGCAATTGCACTAGCAACAACAACGATGACGACAACAACAACAACAACAATAACAACAACATCAGCAGCAACACCAGCACGTTCTACGCAGATGTCGACGAGTACTTTGATCTCGTCGGGTACAATTCCTACTGTGACAACCACATCAAGAGCAACCCAAAACAGTACGGGATGCAAGAACAGCTGCTGCAAAAGGAATTTGGAGACAAGGAGGCCGGAAGCGAGCATGTGGTGCCATCACAGGTCACCATGGCCAGTGAGCAGCAGCAGCAGCAGCAGCAGAGTGGCTATGGAGTTCTCGGGGCAGAGCAGGCAGCCTCCATGACTGCCGGGGTCAGTGCTTACACAGATTCCATCGGTAACAGCGTGAGTTCATCTATTACTACTATTACTATGCTGCCGCCTCCTATCATATGCCATGTGTTCTATTTTTCAACTTTTATCCCTACCATTTACACTTCAATTTGTATTTTAGAGGAGTACTACTTTGCATCAGTTCAAAAGGATTGCACCTTTTTCCATGCATGTGCAGCTAATTAACGTCCATTTATAAATTAAACCCCATCCACTACATATCATTGCAGGGTCGTCTATGACTCCTGCAACCAACCCCTTATGATTCGCATATTTCAGTGACCATTTGCCGATTCCATCTCAGATATCAACAATGGAGGTGGGGATAGTACCAGACAATATGGCAACAACAGACATGCCAAGCTCCAGCATCCTGCTGACACCTGCCGGAGCCATCAGTCTCTTCTCGTCGGGTCCTTCGCTGCAGATGCCACTCCACTTGGCCTCCATGGACAGAGAGGCCAGGGTCCTCAGGTACAAGGAGAAGAAGAAGAGCAGAAAGCTCGAGAAGACCATACGTTACGCGACGAGAAAGACGTATGCAGAAGCACGGCCGAGGATCAAGGGACGCTTCGTCAAAAGATCAGCTGATTATATGGAGGCCGAAGTGGACCAGATGTTCTCCACTGCAGCTCTGTCGTCTGATGGTAGCTATGATACCGTTCCATGGTTCTGAAGGAACTTTGGTGAGACAATATTATTATCATATATATATTATATATATAATAGGAAGAAAAAAATGTATTGGCCATATATAGTGATAAGGTCGAGAACAAATAGTTCTAGGAAGCCGATGCTATGAGTGATATTGTGTTTGTTTGAAAACATATAAATGAACAATTACCTTGGCATTTATTTTTGGTTTGTAATTGCATATATACAAATAGCAGGTCAATATATACTACTGTTAGCACTTGCTCAGTCACTTTAACATTTTTAAGTGAACAGAGAGCAAAACAATAAGATGGAATTGGGAATTACTAGTGTGAAAATGATTCTTTGGTGCCACAGATCAGCAACAACATATAGGAGTGAAGCTATATACCTAACAGAAACATGACTTCGTGATTCGAAACACTATAACATGACTTCGTGATTAAAGTTATGAATATACCATGAGAGTTAGTGATCACCACTATCTGATGTACTGAACACTGAGTCAAAAGTACCTAAACAAACCATAAATATATAAAAAAGAACGTCACACTATTTCCTTGAATGAAACGAGAATATAATATACCACAAAGTGCTTTCTCACGCTCAGTGCATTGTATTCCTCTTCCCTTTAACTAGCAAGTAGTGCACGAATCTTGGTGACTTTATTTCTCAAGTACTACGGATGGAATGGAACGTTCACCAAATATCTGAGGCATCTCAGGACACTGATCATTTGTACAGCTTATCATCTGTGGCTAAACCTAAGGGCTCCGATCCTTTGGATCACTATGCATTTAAATGTCCATGACACTTTGTCCCTGATACTATGACACACATTCACAAAAGAAGCGCCGCCACCCCTTAGGTGCGGCAACCGTCACCGGTAGCAGTAGGGCCGGGCATCTTGCAGCTGTCGTCGGCTAGGGCCCTCCTTCCTCAGTTCCTCTGCATCGAGATGGTCGGTGGCAAGGCAGACAGAGCCCCCCGTTCTTTATTTATTTACAGTTTCTTAAGCAGTTTATTAGTTTAGTTTGTTTAGGTTTAGTTGAAAGGTCCTAAATGGGTCCTAAATGGCTAGAGGGGGGTGAATAGCCTATAAAAATTTCTTGCAATGCACTCAACAAATCGGTTAGTATAACAAATGAACAAAGTGTTGCGCTTAGCCTAGTGGAGGGTTGCAAGCCAATCTAACCAATCCTAGCAATCCTAATACACTAGGCACACTAAGAATATGGTCCTTAGCAATCCAATTATGCTACACAACCTAATACACTACTTTGCACAAATGTAATCGCTAGGAAGGAACCGAGTGTGCAAACCGTGCCTTCGGGAAGATGACCAATCACCGTCTTGTCAATGCAATAAAACCCAAAGAGATGATCCAATATAGAAATCCAAGTTGATCATGAAGGATCAAACCACACAAGAATACCGAGGGACACAAGATTTTTATCCCGAGGTTCACGTGCTTGCCGGCACGCTACTCCCCGTTATGTCGACCACACACTTGGTAGTTCGGTGGCTAATTGGCGTCACAAGCCAAGCCCTCACCGGCGCCACAAGAACTCACACAAAGTGAGGGTAACTCAATGACACGAGATTCCACTAAGGATTCCTTTTCGCGATCTCCCGCGGGGTGGGATCAACACCCCCTCACAAATCACCTCCGGAGTGGCCAAGAACAATCTTCAACCTTGCTCAACTCCGGCTCGCTGCTCCAACCGTCTAGGTGACGACAATCACCAAGAGTAATAAGCTCAATCGCAGCAAGAACGCTCACTAGTGCCACTAGATGCTCAATCACAAGGCAAATGCACTAGAAGCTCTCCCAATCACTCTCTAGATCAATCAAGAAGAATGCAAAGTGAGGGAGGAGGTTGCTTAGCTCTAGGGGATGTCAAGTATGTCAAAGTGCCAAGAGAGACTCCCCCCAAGCCGGCCAAACAACTTATATAGGCACCCACCAAAACCCAACCGTTGCTCACAAAACCAGCATTTCTGTGCACTGACCGGACGCTGGTTAAGTGGCGACCGGACGCGTCGGTCCCGGCGTCCGGTCCAACATAACCACGCCACGTGTCCCTAGCCGTTTGAACTCAGCCGTTTTGCGGCGCCCAACGGCTCGAACTCGCGCCCTCTTCACCGATCGATCGGACGCGTCCCGTGTGATGACCGGACGCCAACACAGCAGTCCGGTCGCTACCCGAGAGATCCAGAAACGCATTTTTCTTGACCCGGACGTCCGCTCCACCGACCGGACGCGCCCGGCGTCCGGTCCACTCTCGGCTCAGCTCGGCCACACAAGCGCACTTGACCGGACGCGGCACCGGATCGTCCGGTCGCCCAGCGTCCGATCACTCCTGAAAACCGACGGACGCCGCAACTTGACCGGACGCGTCCGGTCCCTACCAGGACAGCGTCCGGTCACTTCTGAGTGACTCCATTTCGTCCGAAAACTTTCAAGTCCCGCCTCGCGAGCTCGGCGGGAGGGTTCCACACCCAAACACCATCACCTCTTGCTCTCATGTGCCAACACAAAAGTGTCTCTCCACTTGTGCACGTGTGTTAGCCTTTTCAAATGAATTTTTGCAAGAGTTAGCAAGCACACTAGGTCCCTAATGCATATGCAAAGTCATTGCTCACCTAGTGGCACTTAGATAACCGTTATTGCGCGACATCGCCCCTCTTAATAGTACGGTTATCAATCCTAAACCCGGCCATCAACTTCTCTACTCGCCTATGGCCGGCAAAATGGAAATGCCCTAACATATACCTTTGCCTCTAGCATTCCATCTTGCTCCTCATCTCCAAGTGTGGTACTTAATCACTTGTGGTCACCTTCATCACCTTGATCACCATTCCACCACTTGGCTTGGACCTCCCCTTTCTCTAATGCTACACACTTAGCAATAGGGTTAGTCCTAGGTTTCATCAATTAGCCAAAACCAAACTAGGGCTTTCAATCTCCCCTTTTTTGGTAATTGATGACAACCTCCACAAAGATATGAAATGAATATAATTTTGGCTTTACACCACTTGTCCAAGCAATTTGAGCTTGTGAAAAGAATTGGACAAGTCATGTAAAACTCATTTGGTAGCCATGGCTCCCCCTACATGTGTGCTAAGAATTTGGATTTGAAGCTTTGCACACATGATGGATAAATCGGTTTTGGGAGAGTCATTTCTACCAAATTGATGCTAAGGTGTATAGAATGGACCTTTGAAGCGTGATACCATCGGAGTGCACATCATGAACCATCCTTAGCATCAAATCTAGCTAGAAACATCAAATGGCTAGAAACTCCGTGAGATCAACATTAAAAGCGCGGTTTCTAGATACCACTTGAAAAAACACCATTCTAATTCTAACTAGAGCCTATGCATGCTAGTAATCAATTCATCAATCACGTTCTATACTAGCAAGCACCACACAAGCAAGAGAGATACCACTTATGAAATACATAAATCTAAGTGCAATACAAGCAATCATATGAATATGCATAATCAAATGCAATCAATCATGTTCATGAGCTTGCTCCCCCTACTTGTGTGCTTCAAAATTTTGATCCCTTCCATTCTTCAATCTTCATCTTCTCTCCCCCTTGATACATGATATCTTTGTTTTCTCTCCCCTTCTTGGTAATCTCTCCCCTTTGTCATCAATGACCACAAAGGTATATGATCATGCTTGGTGTAGACTTGAAATCATGGTGGGAGCATGGAGTAGAGAGATGATCACTTAAAGTTGAGGATCACTTGTTTCCATAAACTTCCTTCTCTTATGGTTCAAACTAGCAAACTTGCATAAGTAATCTAGTTCGGTTTGAACCAATGACAAGCTTCTTCACACATCTTTCAATGGTTATCTTGTCAATGTTGAACTAAATTCTTTCTTGCTCATTTAACTAGATTAAACACTAGGATCACATTCTCATGAACAAGTCATATTTAGCCACTAGGTCATACAAGACATAGAAGCAATAGTGGCATAATATGTACTTAAAATCATTTTGTTTTCATGAATGAGCCTAATAAGCAAGAGATATCTAGAGTATGTCTATATGTTCTAATCAAGTCCTTAGCAACTATGAATGCATTATGCCAAACAATTTCACCTTTGCTTTAGTCGAAGGAGAGGCATGTCATATAGTTGGGGGTGCATTCATTTCATGTTGGAGAAGTCAAGAATGTTCAACTCATTTCTCAAGGTGCAAAATCTCTTCTCATCAAGTGGCTTGGTAAAGATATCGGCAAGTTGATCATCGGTGCCAACACTCTCAATAGAAATGTCTCCCTTTGCTTGGTGATCTCTAATGAAGTGATGCCTTATGTCAATGTGCTTTGTTCTTGAATGTTGAACCGGATTGGTGGTGATCTTCACGGCACTTTCATTGTCACATAGCAATGGCACTTGTCCAAATTTGATTCCAAAATCTTTCAATGTGGCCTTCATCCATAGCAATTGAGCACAACAACTCCCCGCACTAATGTATTCGGCTTCGGCGGTAGAGAGTGCAACACTATTTTGTTTCTTGGATGACCATGAGACAAGTGACCTTCCTAGCAATTGGCATGTTCCACTAGTGCTCTTTCTATCCACCTTGCATCCCGCATAGTCGGAGTCCGAATATCCAATCAACTCAAAGTTTGACCCCTTGGGATACCACAATCCAACATTAGGTGTATGCTTAAGATATCTCAATATCCTCTTGGTTGCCTTCAAATGACTTTCTCTTGGTGAAGCTTGAA
Source organism: Chrysopogon serrulatus (assembly GCA_015844335.1). Taxonomy (NCBI): domain Eukaryota; kingdom Viridiplantae; phylum Streptophyta; class Magnoliopsida; order Poales; family Poaceae; genus Chrysopogon; species Chrysopogon serrulatus. The sequence goes on from JADLZL010002593.1 coordinate 104,576, forward strand.
ACCTTGCACACATGCACACACTAAACATGACATCCGGCCTAGAAGCGGTCACATAGAGTAGACTTCCAATCATGGACCGATACAACTTTTGATCTACCATGTTGCCACTTGTATCCAAGTCAAGATGACCATTTGTTCCCATTGGTGTCCCAATTGACTTGGCTTCTTCCATTCCAAACTTCTTCAACATATCCTTGATGTACTTGCTTTGACTCACAAATGTGCCTTTCTTCAATTGCTTGATTTATAGACCAAGGAAATAGCTAAGCTCTCCAATCATAGACATCTCAAACTCTTTTGCCATCATTTGTCCAAACTCTTCACAAAAGTCTTGGTTGGTTGATCCAAAGATGATATCATCCACATAGATTTGCAACACAAACAAGTCATTTTCAATTTTCTTGGTGAAGAGAGTGTTATCAACCTTCCCCATCTTGAACCCTTTAGAGAGCAAGAAGTCTCTCAATCTCTCATACCATGCCCTTGGAGCTTGCTTCAAGCCATAGAGAGCCTTTTTTTAATTTGTAGACATGGTTGGGCTTCTTGATATCTTCAAATCCCGGGGTTGCTCAACATACACTAGCTCATTGATGAATCCATTCAAGAAAGCACTTTTCACATCCATTTGATATAGCTTGATGTTGTGGGCACAAGCATAGGCTAATAAGATTCTAATTGCCTCCAATCTTGCAACCGGTGCATAGGTTTCTCCAAAGTCAAGACCTTCAACTTGAGTGTATCCTTGTGCTACCAATCTTGCTTTGTTTCTCACAACTATGCCATCTTGATCTTGCTTGTTCCGGAATACCCACTTGGTGCCAATGACATTGTAGTTCTTTGGACGCTCAACAAGTTCCCAAACTTGATTTCTTTCAAAGTTGTTGAGCTCTTCATGCATGGCATTTACCCAATCACAATCCATCAAAGCTTCATCTATCTTCTTTGGTTCTATGGATGAGACAAATGAATAGTGTTCACAAAATGATGCCAATCTTGATCTTGTTTGTACACCACTTCTAATATCACCAACCACTTGATCTAGAGGATGATCCCTTGCAATATGAGTTGGTTGGAGAACATGAGGTTGAGCACTTGAGCTTGGTTGATCACTTGGTTGAGATGATGTACTAGCCACTTGATCTTGCAATTGAGAACCCACTTAGCTTGCATATTTAGAGATGTAATCACTTGATCTTTGTCATCTTCAACATCCACCACTTGAGTTGGCCTAATGTCCCCAACATCCATTTCCTTCATGGCTTGTATCAATTGAGTACCTCTCACATCATCAAGATTCTCCTCTTCATCTTGTGAGCCTTTGGTTTCATCAAATTCCACATCATGCACTTCCTCAACTATGCCATGAGTGAGATTCCAAACTCTATATGCTTTGCTTGTAGTAGAGTAACCGAGTAGGAATCCTTCATCACACTTCTTCTCAAACTTGCTCAATCGAGTGCCCTTCTTGAGAATGTAGCATTTGCATCCAAACACTCTAAAGTATGCAATGTTGGGCTTTCTTCCATTCAACAACTCATATGGTGTCTTCTCCAATAGCCTATGACAATAGAGCCTATTTGAGCAATAGTTGGCGGTATTGATTGCTTCGGCCCAAAATGAATGATCCACATTGTATTCACTCAACATTGATCTTGCCATATCAATCAAGGTTCTATTTTTCCTTTCAACTAGCCCATTTGATTGAGGAGTGTACTTGGCCGAGAATTGATGTTTGATGCCAAAGTCATCACAAAGTTCTTCAATTCTTGTGTTCTTGAACTCACTACCATTGTCACTTCTCACTTTCTTGATTGAAGTTTCAAACTCATTTTGGCTTCTCTTGACAAATGTCTTGAATGTGTCAAATACTTCACTTTTGTCAACAAGAAAGAATACCCAAGTGTATCTTGTGAAGTCATCCACTATCACAAATCCATATTTGTTTCCACCAATGCTCTCATACTTGGTAGGGCCAAATAGATCCATGTGCAACAACTCAAATGCCTTGCTTGTGCTCATCATACTCTTGTTGGGATGAGTGTTGCCAACTTGTTTGCCCATTTGACATGAACTACAAAGCTTGTCTTTCTCAAATACCACATCCTTCAACCCTCTAACTAGATCATGCTTGATTAGCCGGTTGAGTTGCTTCATGCCAACATGTCCTAACCTTCTATGCCATAGCCAACCCATGCTTGATTTGGTGATCAAACATGTTGTCAATTGAGCTTCATTAGCATTGAAATCCACAAGATAGAGATTCTCATATCTAAAGCCTTTGAATATCAAGTTGCTTCCATCAACACTCACTATCTCAACATCATCAACACCAAATATGCATTTGAATCCAAGATCACACAATTGAGCCACGGACAAGAGATTGAAGTTGAGAGATTCCACTAGCAACACATTGGAGATGGACATATCATTTGTAATTGCAATCTTTCCCAAGCCTTTGACCTTGCCTTTGCCATTGTCACCAAAAGTAATACTATCAATACCATTGCCACTTGATGAGATTGATTTAAACATTCTAGAATCCCCGGTCATATGTTGAGTGCACCCACTATCAAGCACCCAATGCCTTCCTCCGGCTTTGTAATTGACCTACAAAAGCAAATCAATTCTTTTTAGGTACCCAAACCTTTTTGGGTCCTCCAAGGTTAGTCACTAAGCTTTTGGGCACCCAAATTGCCTTCTTCTTTGGGCCAATAATGGGAGCACCAATGAACTTAGCCTTCACACCATTAGCACCCTTGGTAAGCAAATAACAAGAATCATAACAAATAGAGGATATGTTAGCATTCTTCTTGTTCTTGCAATATTGCTCTACATGCCCCACTTGCTTGCAACTAGAGCAAAACCGACCATTGCCCTTCACAAAACTAGTCTTGTGAGGAACAAAGGCCGCCTTGCCATTCTTGGGGGTATAGCCCAATCCCTCTTTATTTAGGGAGAACCTTTGGCTACCCAAGCACTTTAGCAAGCGGGCATCTCCACCGTAGGCCTTGCCTAGGGCATGAGTGAGCTCATTCACCTCTCTTTTAAGAGTCTCATTCTCCACCATGAGTGACGCATCACAAGTGAAACCATCACTAATAGTAGATGTGGCATTGCTTGAGCTACAAGAGGGGTTAGTGGGACCAACAACAATAGGAGTATAGAATGTTTCATCAAGAATATCATAAGTTACTCCTACGTTGCATGTGTCTATGACATCCTCAATCTTAACTTGATCAAGGAGGGAGGAGTGAGCCTTTTCAAGCTTAGTGTGAGCTTTCTCAAGCTTCTCATGAGCTTCCATTAGCCTCTCATGAGTAGCATTGAGCTCATCAAAGGATTGCTCAAGAGCTTTCTTGCTCTTGCGCAACTCTTTGCACTCCTTCCTCTTTTCCTCAATGTAAGAGTGAGCATCTCGTAGCATGCTCATGAGGTCCTCCTTTGAGTACTCCTCATCATCATCACTCTCACTATCGCTCTCATCATCGGATTGTACCTTAGATGGCTTAGCCATTAAGCATGTCGATGGAGCATCAAAAAGTGAAGGCTTGTTGGAGATGGCAAGACTAGCAAGTGCCTTCTTTCTTGATTTCTTGTCATCTTCACTCTCATCATCACTATCACTTGAGGCATCACTATCCCATGTGACACAATAAGATTGCCCTTTCTTCTTCTTCTTGAACTCAAGCTTCTTCTCCTTCTTTTCCTTCTTGTCCTTCCTCTCTTTCTTGTTCTTCTTCTTCTTCTTGTCATCCTCATCACTATCATCATCACTAGAGAGAGGACAATCGGCAATGAAATGATCTTTGCTCTTGCACCGAAAGCATCTCTTGGTCTTGATTGCATCTCTTCTCTTCCTAGAACCATAGCCCTTCTTCTTCATGAACTTGCCAAATTTGCGCACAAGAAGAGCCATTGCTTCATCATCCGCTTCACTTGAGCTTGTACTAGCTTCATCACTTGATTCTTGCTTCTTTTTGCCTCTTGATGAAGTAGCCTTGAATGCAACCACTTCCTTGTCTTTCTTCTTCTCTTTGTCCTTCTTCTCATCCTTTTGAGAGCCCCCTTCCCGTTCTACATGGTAGGTGTCATGTGTGACCACCTCACCTAGTACTTGGTTAGGGGTCTTAGTGTCCAATCCTTCTCTCACCAACATTGTGATCAAGAACTCAAATCTTGATGGCAAGCTTTTTAGGAACTTGTGAGAGAAATCCGCATTATCCACCTTCTCACCTAAACTCTTCAAGTCATTGACAATCACTTGGAGGCGGTGGTACATCTCCGGCACACTCTCATCATCTTGCATCTTGAAACTTGAGAGCTTGTCCTTGAGGATGTATAGCTTGGCACTCTTCATGGCTTGTGTGCCTTCATAGGTCTCCTCCAACCTAGTCCACACATCATGAGCTCTCTCCAAGTCCTTAATTTGCTCAAATACCTTTGACTCCAATGCTTCATAGAATGTGTTGATTGCAATGTCATTGAATTGGAGCTTCTCTTCTTCTCTTGGAGTTGGATCGGTTGGATCAATCATGGCAAAATCCTTGTCCACAACCTCCCAAACTTTCCGGTTGAGTGATTTCAAGTATGCACACATCTTTCTCTTCCAATGATCATAACCGGTACCATCGAAGTGCGGTGGCTTCCCCACATGGTTGATATGGTTGACTTGAGCCATTTTAACACCGAAGGATGTTAAGCCTTAAACGACGGTGACCTCGGCTCTGATACCACTTGAAAGGTCCTAAATGGCTAGAGGGGGGTGAATAGCCTATAAAAATTTCTTGCAATGCACTAAACAAATCGGTTAGTATAACAAATGGCGAAGCAAGTGTTGCGCTAGCCTAGTGGAGGGTTGCAAGCCAATCTAACCAATCCTAGCAATCCTAATACACTAGGCACACTAAAATATGGTCCTTAGCAATCCAATTATGCTACACAACCTAATACACTACTTTGCACAAATGTAATCGCTAGGAAGGGAACCGTGTGTGCAAACCGTGCCTTCGGGAAGATGACCAATCACCGTCTTCCAATGCAATGAAACCCAAAGAGATGATCCAATATAGAAATCCAAGTTGATCACAAAGGATCAAACCACACAAGAATACCGAGGGACACAAGATTTTTATCCCAAGGTTCACGTGCTTGCCGGCACGCTACTTCTCGTTGTGTCGACCACACACTCGGTAGTTCGGTGGCTAATTGGCGTCACAAGCCAAGCCCTCACCGGGCGCCACAAGAACTCACACAAAATGAGGGTAACTCAATGACACGAGATTCCACTAAGGATTCCTTTCGCGATCTCCCGCGGGGTGGGATCAACACCCGTCACAAATCACCTCCGAAGTGGCCAAGAACAATCTTCAACCTTGCTCAACTCCGGCTCGCTGCTCCAACCGTCTAGGTGACGGCAATCACCAAGAGTAATAAGCTCAATCGCAGCAAGAACGCTCACTAGTGCCACTAGATGCTCAATCACAAGGCAAATGCACTAGAAGCTCTCCCAATCACTCTCTAGATCAATCAAGAAGAATACAAAGTGAGGGAGGAGGTTTGCTTAGCTCTAGGGGATGTCAAGTATGTCAAAGTGTCAAGAGAGACTCCCCCAAGCCGGCCAAACAACTTATATAGGCGCCCACCAAAGCACCCAACCGTTACTCAAAAACTCAGATTTTTGGCGTTGACGGGGGCGGGTTAAGTGGCGGCCGGACGCGCTGTCCGCGTCGGTCCCTCACCACCCGACCACGTGTCCCCTCGGCGTTTGAATGTAGCCATTGCGGCGCCAACGGCTCGAACACTCGCGCTCTTCACCGATCGACCGGACGCGTCCGTCCCAACGACCGGACGCCCAAAACCACAGTAGTCCCGGTCGCTACCCGAGAGCTCTAGAAACGCATTTTCTTGGCCGACGCGCCCGTCCGCTCCACCTAACCGGACGCGCCCGGCGCCCGGTCCCTCCTCGCTCCGGCCACAAGGCGCACAGAGAACTTGGCACCGGACGCCCGGTCCCCGAGTCCGGTCACCTCAAAAAAACGACGGACGCCAACCAACTGGCCCGGACAGCCCGGTCCCTACCAGGACAGCGTCCGGTCACCTGAGTGACTCGTGCGCCGTCCGAAAACCTCCGAGTCCTGCCTCGCGAGCTCGGCGGGAGGGTTCCACACCCAAACACCATCACCTCTTGCTCTCATGTGCCAACACAAAAGTGTCTCTCCACTTGTGCACGTGTGCTAGCCTTTTCAAATGAATTTTTGCAAGAGTTAGCAAGCACACTAGGTCCCTAATGCATATGCAAAGTCATTGCTCACCTAGTGGCACTTAGATAATCGTTATTGCGCGACATCGCCCCTCTTAATAGTACGGTTATCAAGCCTAAACCCGGCCATCAACTTCTCTACTCGCCTATGGCCGGCAAAATGGAAATGCCCTAACATATACCTTTGCCTCTAGCATTCCATCTTGCTTCTCATCTCCAAGTGTGGTACTTGATCACTTGTGGTCACCTTTATCACCTTGATCACCATTCCACCACTTGGCTTGGACCTCCCCTTTCTCTAATGCTACACACTTAGCAATAGGGTTAGTCCTAGGTTTCATCAATTAGCCAAAACCAAACTAGGGCTTTCAACTGGCAAAATCATATACTGATGTTCAGCAATGAGCTTATTTGTCTTGGCTCAATTTATTTGGAGCATCAGCTGTATCTACCAAGGGTCCAATGCCACTAGGCAAAAACCTGATGGAAGGACAGGAACAAATATTATTTGGAGCTAGATCGCTTTGTAGAGACAGACCAAAAAGATCAGCTTGAGTGACTTGGTCAATCGTCATCAAATTTGTCTTCGCACACGAACGATGGGTGCAATACATGAGACACATCGCCAAAAGGAGACCCATAGGATCATAATATGCAAGGCACAAGTTACGGAGTTATGTATTCCTCTAACTAGAATGAAAGCTCTAGAGCTTCGTCATCATTGGCCACTAGTCATCAGCAACAACAAAGAATGAGGAGTAGTAGTAATATTAAGGACATGTTTCGTAAGGCTTTTTCCTGACTCTGTTCTAGCTCCGGCTCTTTCGGAGGAGCCCAACCAAAAGTTTTCGAGGAGGAACCGTTTTTCAATAAAAAAATAGAGGAGCCAAAACCCAAACCTTGTGTTCCTTATTCCTCTTTTAAATGTCTTGTATCTAGAATTAATAGCCCTCCACCATGTGCATCGGCTAAGTAAGTGTTCTTACTTAACAACCTTAGTACATCCTTTGAAAGTTGACAGCCTTCACGAGCAAACAATCGCCAACAATGTCGGTAGGAGCCACGACCGAAGAAGTTGAGAAGAAGATGGAAAGAGGGTGTCACACCCCAAATTCCTATTTTGAGTTGTGAATAGAAAATAATAAATAGAACTAATGATTTCAATAATTGGATAGAATTTGCCAACAATAGTTTAAATTTTCTCTATATTTTTATTAAAGGAAATGATGCTTTTTCAAATATTTCTGAATTAATTTCACAAGCTTTTGTTGATGCAGATTTTGATGCTTTTGTGTATGATAAGTTTTCAAAACACGTTCATCGTCCAATCTTTTCCACAAATTTTCCTTATTTTTTTTTGAACCTTTTCCCATTTTTACTAGAGTAAAATCCATTTTTTGGATACCCTAAATTCCTTTTCATGGCTCTAAATATTTTATTTGGACTCCCCATCTCTCATTTTATCTTTAGAAGTTTTTCTATAATTTAGGGAGTTTTCAAAATAATTTTAGCTTTTCTGAAATTGTTTTTGAATTGAAAACAAATTTCTAGAATTTTTGAAATTAGAAAAATACGCCATATTTTCTCAACTCAAAACCCTAAAACTTTATATATACCGGCGTTCATTTCACCACGCTGATCGTAGTTACGAAAACCATCACTTCTAATGCCCTACATCTGTCATCAAAGTTTAAAAAAAAAAAAACTAGCTTTAGATAAACTCTCCGACAAACTTTTTAGGCCAAACAGTCAACCTTATTTGACCCTTTTCCATCCTCATCTTTCCGTTTCTGCAGCGGTAGTACCGACCTTCTTCATATTCTTTGGCCACCACCTGGGCCCCGCATCCAGCGTCCTCGCCCAGTCCCGCTGCCGGCGCGGCGCCGCACCCCTGCGCTCCATCCCGCGCGCGGACGCGCACCCACACCCTGCGCGTGGTCGAAGGACCACCAGACCACCGGCACGCTGTGGCCGCTCGGCCCCTGGCCGTGGCCGCCGAAGGCCCCTGCCCCTGCCTCGCTGTGGGAGCCGCGCGCCGTGCCTCCGTGGCCCCGCTGCTGTCCAGGCCGAGGCCCTCCCCTTGGCCCTTCCCTCACGCGTGAGCACAGCAGCAGCAGGTCCTCCCATGGCTGCTGTGAGGAGCCCAAGGTACAAAATAAAGTGATTACGAGTTTGCCATTGCATCTTAATCTCGGCCGTTAAGTCATCTGAACTCTGATTCAGTTTGTTCGAGTTACCTTAGCTTCGTAATGTAATGCTCTATGCGCTGGTGCTAACGTTTTTCGTGTCATGTTTTTTTTCTATACTAGAAAAAATACTAGTACGTTGAAACAGGATGTATAATTTGTTGCAAAGTATGCAGATAGATATAAATAATAACACGAGCTTAGCTAGCACATATATTAATTGTTTTGGCCTATGTCCCGTGGGTAGTTCAGGTTTACATCGGATCACAAAAACTATCAAGTCAAAAGTCTATGGTCCATGGCTGACTCGATAGTGTCGAGTGATCTATTATTATTGGCACTATCAGGTCAAGTTTTTATAGATGCGTAGGTCAATTTGAGTTGACCGGTCTTATTACGTTTATATATGAGCTGTGAAATAACGTAAAAAACAAAAGACTATGAATAAAAATAGATATGTAGTAAACTTTGTGAGCTCTTCTAGATCGTTACAAAAAATATATATTTTAAGATAGTAAATTCAAAAGACTGAAGTAATACCCAGCCCAAATTGTTGTGGTCCCTCTATGTGTGGTATGCACACTATGAAAAAAAAAAGAAAAAATAAAACTTACAGCCTCCGTTTGGTTTGAAAAAAAATCCAACAGGCTAGGCGTTATAAGAACTACCATCTCACCAATTTCTGGAGTAATTCCCTACATACATGATTAGTCAATTAGTGCGGAGAAATCCAAGCAGACGATCCACAAGAAAGAGAACTAAATCGATCCTTCTAGCTAGAGATCTGCCACAAAGAAAAGAAAACATACCAATAACTAATCTAGCTAGACTGTCCATTCAGAATGACTTCTATATATTTATTTTTATTATTGTTATTATATACATATAAACATACACCACATAACCTCACCTTTGATTCCTCGATCTTTCTCCTGGACATGCATAACTTCTCTCCTCCTCCATAGGGACACAGTCATCGATGGAACCAGTTCGTGCTACAGCCAACACGGTGACAACTGGACGGATGGTTGTGGCGTCCCACGATCGCGTCGAGCTGGAGAGCTCTTGCGAGAAGGCCGAGCCCAAGACATACATAGTGGTCATTGCCTCCCTCGGGCATGCTCGATCCGGCTGCACTCAAGGTCATGGTGGCCGCATAGGGGCAGCCCACAGCGTCGCGTGGCGTGAATTAATATTTGGTTTTTCTCCGTGACCTGCACCAGCAATCCAGCATTGCTGGGCGACGAGGTCAACGTGCTCACTTCATAACTCGATCTGCCTCCTCATCGTCATCACATCACTCCACTCGTCAGGTCCTGACACCATGGCAAGGATGGCGAACTATAGAATAATCAACTCCGCAATGCAACTCTTCGCCAGCCACCTTAGCATCTTGGAGCATCTTGGAGTTGTCAATCACCGCTGTCGACCTTTTGTCGTCTCAAACTTCTCCTTGGGCTTCCTTTTTGGGGTGCTTAGATAGGATGCAGGCACTTCGACATATATATGCAGTTCAGGTGGTTGTCTAATGACATACCGTGTTGGAGGCTTGCTCATAACGTGTTATCTTTTGAGTCGTGTTATTAAGATAGGATTTTTGGTACCTTTTTACTTGCCTTCTATTCAATGACAAGCAACATGAATGAATAGTTAAGGTGAGGCTAAACGAAAAAAGTGAACGAACTATGCTACTTTTTTCTTTTTTCTTTCTATATTCTATTTCTATTTAAATTAGGATTCCTATTCAATGTACTCAGGAACGAAAGGACATATTTGGATCAGGATTCATAACTACTAGACGGTACCCCTCGCTTCGCCGCGGGCAGGTTATTGCATCTGGAGTTGGAACTCCGAACTTCAAAGTAGCACGTCTGGAGTTAAGTGGTACTCTGAATATTGGATATCATTTTTTGGACTCAGTATTCAATATTGATGTAACAATAGTATTTGGAACAATACAGTTGCATGAAGCAAAATATTATGTGAACTAAAAATGGTACTTTTATTACAATTAGGAGCTGCACTTGAGTACCGACATAAACAGCAAGGTGGAGATTGCAAGTGAGATAGGAAGAGAATAAAAGCGAAATAAAATAAGCTAAAAAGGCTTTTATGACAGCACATTTATAAGATTGGTTCATCATGTCTAGTAATGAACATTTGGCTTAGGTAGCAAAGCATAGATGTTTGTGGTAATTTAAATATATACAATATTTGATTTTTAGAAACAATGAAGAGTCCGTAATTAAAGAAAGTTCAAACTGATTTGCATAATTCATGTAAAAAAAAACTGGTCCACGTAATTTACAAAGGAAAGACCTTTGGCAGAAGCGTTCAAGCAGCGCTCTTTAGTGGTAGCTGCAGGCATACAGGTTAATACATGTCTGAGTTCAGTGCTTTAGCCATACTGGATACAACTGCAAGTTATTGTATTCTTCAGAAGAAAAATGAGCTGTAGTGGTTGTCCTCAGGTTGGGCATGGGCAAAGAAGACAACATGGTCCGACTCATGGACTGTAAATGGAAATAGGAATTAGTGTGCACTGAGGTTCAACCAAAATGTGTGATCTTAGCAGGAGCAGGAAATTGCTGTAAGTGGCTTACTCTTGTATTGGTGAAGCAAAGACCGGATCATCTTCTTTGGGACCTTGACGGTGGCTGAGGGAGGTGCACGCGTGGGGAAGACGGAGGCGAGCGATGGAGGCAACGCTCTGAGTACACCTGATGCACCCTAGCAGTGATATAAGCAGGGAGGAAATGGACAGAATGAAAGGAAAAGAACATTAGTATACATGAAGATTTGACTGGAATTGGTAAGAACCTCCAGGTCACCTTGCAGAAGGGAAAAGAAGAGCTTAAACAGTAGTAAAAATCAGGAATGGAAGCCTTTTAGGCCTAAACAACCTGGGGTAGGCAAGAGATGAATCTCATCATGAACTATCCATCAACATTTGAAACGACAAAAAAACATCTAAATCTACCAGAGTGAAGTATCATGTCAAATAGCATATTATGACATTGAGTAAATAATTTGGTTTTGAAGAAAGACATTGAATAAATAATGAAAACAACAACCTGGTTACGTTGGACATATTCTTGTTAATATTGCACCTATTTTTTCTTGATTTCTTTGCTGAGAAGACCCCAATTAGTATGCCTGCCAGGCAGTTATTAGTATGCCTGCCAGGTAGTTATGGAATGACAATTTACTTGGCAGCAGTATATAAGGCTCCTTGTTAAAAGGTTGTTCTATATATTGTGGCAACCTATAACGTAGTAAAAAAAACAAAAGCAATTAATAGAGATCAATCTACAGCCAAGAAGCATCAAAAGACTACAAACATAAAATGAAATCATGAAGAACCAAGGCAATGTCACAGCAATAAAGAGGACCAAGTATCTGATTATATATACCTGCAAGCACACTCTGATTAGGAGAACATTGTGTAGGTTCTTGACAGATCATCTTTTTTTGGAAATTAAAATATGGAGCAGGTTAACGGTCTGGACCAACCTTGTGGCTAGATGAACATAAAATTGCTTTGCTTTTTAGCTACATGTAAATATCGAGAACAGTAAAGTTGACTAAAAGAACCAAAGGTAACACCAAGTCTATTTCACATAAAGTTTAAGGTGAGAAAGAAAAGGAAGACAATAAATGTTATTGGGTACATGAAACTCAGTTAACAGAAGCAAATCTATAAGGCTGTAGTGTTACCTAATGAGAGGACGGCAAGTGCCAATAATAAAGAAAGGTTCATTGGTGGCACTAACTGGTTCCTATGAACATTTAAAAAATCTATCTTATCATATTTTGGGCTTTTGGCAATTTGATCTAGCTATATTTCCAATGTACATGGAAGGAAAATGGATGTCACGACAGTAAACTATCATACCATGTATACTTAATACAAGCTGAGAAGTGGACACAGCCTCTCAATGTTTAAACAACTGTCAGAAACAATCTTTCAACCGGAATTGGAAAATAACAGACAACACAGGAAGATAGACAATACATGGTCTTGTTAACATAGTTACGAGCATCGAACATGAATGGATGTGAGATCTCTTAATGTTTTATAGATAGATTATGTCAAAAAAAGAATCAAACAGGCAGACAAGTACATGTCAAAGAGTATTTTTTGTAACCTTATTTTAGGCATGTTTCATGTATGAACAATTCGTTGCTTTCACTGGTGCAGATGAATTTTACATTATTATATGCAAATAAAATCACTTAACATGCAGAAGGAAGTACCTTTGCTTAGGATTGACAGCGGTCGATAGGACATTTGTCCTCGATCAATGGACAGGGTACCCTACGTACAGGAAAGCATTAGTAAGCCACCATAGAGCAAGGCAAGCAAGGGAAAAAAAAAAGGATCAGACATAGTAAGGCCAACAAATGTAGCAGTGTAGGTTGATCTGAACTATAGAAGAAACACCGCAAGACATTATATATTTGTAATCATCAGGAATAGAAATGTGCATGAAGAAATCAATATCATACTACCCATATATTAATGGAGTCAACAGAAAAAGGGTTTTTAATGATTGGCTTAGCACCTTCTCACCTGGTACTTACCCTATAATTGTTCTAGTCAATCCAACGGTCATTCTGAATCTAGAGTATGGAAAAAACAAAGTAAGACATTTTAGATTTTGTAATTAGGTACGGCCTGAATCTGCACCTTGAAATTTGCATGAAGCACGAAGAAATCTGATCTTCGTCTTGCATAGCAAAAACGCAATTTTCTCACGGCAAATAAGGAACAGAGGAAGAAGGGAATCTACATGAATTCAGAACGAACCTATGCCATGTAGCCATCGACAGGGAGAAGCCGAAAGCAGAATGGACCAGCAATCAGCGCCTCTCAGTGGCGGGCTCAGGAGGGGCCTCGCCTGGGGCAGCGGCGGAGGCTCTGATGCGCCGGCGACCATCTCACGCCGGGAGCCGCGCCGGAGGCCCTGCTGCGCCGCCGACCCTATCACGTCGGGAGCCGCGCCGGAGGGCGGTCCTCACGGCTGGGACGTGCTGGAGGCGGCACCTCATCCCGGGGCCACGGGCGCCTTGCTGGAGTGGAGGAGCCGAGGAGGAGACGCCGGGGCCACGCCCGGCATGCTGGAGCGGAGGAGCCAAGGAGAAGATTTGCGGAGAGGGCATAGGTGCTGGGGGGATAGGGTCGTGGGGCTCGGTGGGGGCCAGAGATGGTTCTGGAGGCAACCCGCGAGCGCGCGCTGTGGTGGGGTCTGACTAAAGGACGGCCAGGATGGAGCACTGTCCGATCCATCCGACGGTCGCATATGGAGGAGAGAACTGTAGGACTGTTCATTCGGACACTGTACTTAAAGGACACTGTACTTAAAGTGGAAGAGAAACTATAACGCTTATCTAACATAGAGCCTTGTTTAGGACATGAGTTTTCCACTCTCTCTCTAATTAATCAAGGTTTTCCCCGCATATAAATAGTATTAAATATAAATAAAAAAAAGAACTAATTACGGTTGGGTTGTAAATCAGTGGTAGAATCTTTTGAGCCTAGCTCGGAGGTCACGATTGGACAATATTTACCACAAACAAACGAGGTGCTTTTTTAATGACTTTCCATGGGATTCTCTCCTCTCACAAATTGTTTCCCACATGTAAATAGCATTAAATATAAATAAAAAAAAATAACTAATTATATAGTTGGATTGTAAATCAAAGCCAAAACCTTCCGAATCTTTTGAGCCATATTGGGCCACAATTGGTCAATATTTACTACAAACAAAACAAGTCGCCCGGGACTTTACAACTCTTTCTAACTATGCATCTAAACAAGGCCTAGATCTCTATGTTCGTACACCAAAACCAAAACCCATGAGGCCACGTCGCCTCTTTTTCTCCGAGAAGGCCACGTCGCCCTTTTTCTCTCACACGACACTGTCCCGTCCGATCGGCTCCCATCGATTGGGACGCCCTGGCGCATCCCCCGCTCTCTCCGGACCCTTCTCTCCTCGCTTCCATCGACGGAAAAAACCCCCTTCCTCGGCGCCTACCACACCGCCACTCGCTCTCTCCGCCCTTTCCCCCCCCCGTCGTCTTCTGGAACCTCCCCTTCCCCGCGCTCCTCCGTCCCTACTAGCGCCGAGCAGCGACGCGGCCACCACCGCCTTCCCAGCGGGGACGCTGCGGCCCGGCTTATGATATGATTCTAGTGTCAATCTTATAATCTGACTCCATACCGGTCTATACGTGAGAAAAGATTTAGATTTCTATTATGTTACTACTCAGGATTTATAGATCTATTTATATTAGGATTCTTATACCTATCCAAATTACACCAAAATCCCAACATATGTCATCATAAATAAATAAAACAGGCAAGTTGTGAGACATACCTAACTTCTTTATTCACGGAGTTAGTTAGAGGGAGGTGGACAAAAAAAATAAATGGATGAAAAAAGATGGGCTGAAATTTTGCCTCATTATTATTAGGTAGAGATATAGGTAAATATTAATTGGATTAATATACATACAAATGATTTTCTAATTACTAATAAAGTAAAATAGGATTAAATTCGTTCTTGTTGTGTTGTAATCGTGCCGACCAAAGCTACGTGTGAACAACGATGTTTAACGTTTCACATGTTTATTAATTTATTAATCCTATTAATCTGATTAATGTTTATTCAATGTCTTTTTTTTTGAAAAGCAATTTATTGTTTCATCTTTGATCTTTCATAAATCAAATAATTAACTTGATCAATACCAACCTTAATGTTTCTTCATTTGAAAATTTTGTATTTCAAATGTTAGAAATTGAAATATATTTTTTCTCGGATACATTATTTCAAATAAAAAATTTCAAGAACGTATGAAAATTTTGAATTTCAACATGTGAGGTCTTCAAACTAAATTATGGGACCATGAATTATTATTTCTAACTAAAAAGTTTTCAACTATAATGTTTTATCTTTTTGAGGTCTATAATTTTGGTTTTGATCATTTCTCAACCTGAGGTCATTTGAAAAATTTAAAAGTTTTGAATTTTAGAATAGAACTTCAATAGAATTTGTAGAATTTATATGATTTCAAATAAAACGTTTTGAACTACCTCTTTGAGTTGTAGAACTTTTCAAAGGTAGAACAGCTTGAGAACTATTTTTAAAAGTGGATTTTGATTAAACCACCTCTACTAAAAATGCTTTCATTGCTAAAAGAATCATTTTTAAAGGCCGTGCTGCATTCCAAGGAAAAAGATGTGGGGACGCAGATGGCTTTTAGGCCGGTCGAATCCATCGGCCCAAACAAAAAGAGTAGGCAGGCCCAAAAGAAAGAAGGAAAGGAGGAAAATGGTAAATGTGATTTGACTGGATTTTGAAAGGATTATAATTAACTTTAGACCATGACAAAAATGAAGTTTTCATAATTATTTCAGACTCTTTTAAACTATTTCATAAACCTTTTTAAACTATTAAGCTTTATTTGAAAAATATTTAAAACTGATTTTCAACCCACATTTTGGGACCAAGTAAAAATTGTTTTAGAATTTATTTTTAAATTAAATTTTAGAAATAATTTGAACTATATTTAAAGATTTTTAAAATTATTTTGTAAACTAGTTTTTGAAAACATAATTTGAAGCTTTATTACTGTTATCATTATTTTTAGATAGAATAGAATATAAACCTTTTTAGACTTAGACACACTTTGAAGTTTTTGAGACCTTTCTCAAAGTCATTTGACATTATTTTGAAAACATAATGTCCCAATATGAAAATTGAATTATCAAACTAAACTTTATAAATATTGTGCAATGAAAGATGGTATGACAACAAATATTGTGCCACAACACATTAGTTGTTGCTTAGTGACGATTTCATATTGGTTGGAAACGCTATTAACAAATCATGCTTCCTATCATGTGTAATGCAAATATTTTTAAAGAACATCAAATGACTTCCCTCTGTCCCTAGATAGATAATGTTTTGGGTATTTGTGCCACAAGTTTGACTCGATTTGTAGAAAACGCATATAATATTTATATCTCCAAATAAATTTATTAAAAACCTAAATTTAAATATCTTTCCAATGATACTAATCGATGATACTTATTATTTATAAAAATTATTGGCAGTTATTTCTCGAGAAGGGAAAACGTCATCAATTTAGGGACGGAGGGAGTATATAAGAGTTTACCATGTCATAAATATCATCACATATATGTACTGATTTTTTAGAAAGGACGGCAAAAGGTTTGCCACAATTTATATTAGATGAAGAAAGAGAAAAAGGCAAGTGGCAGACCAATTTTTTAAATGGATACTAGGCCAGAAAAACCGTACAACTGAGGAGAGTGCCCTGCTCATTCTGCACAACTTTGATACCACTGTCATAACTCATACCACCACTTTACAACTTGTCGAATCGACCCAACTATAACCAACGACCTAACTATAACCAACGACCGTGCGAAGAAAACAACCCAACTAAGATAGACCGAGCACAACCACCCATGGAGCACCGAGCATGAACACCCCTTGGGGAGGCGCCATGATAGGTGGCAAAGTCCATAGCGAAAACTGGATCGCCAAGCAAAGTCTTCAAGAAGGAAATGATGCCAAGAGCGTCGACAAATCGTGAAGATTTTGAGCTTGTGTTTATAACCAAAACACTCCAGCAAATTGTCGTAAACAGAGTATTTTTTGACATATTACTGTTTTGTATATCAAAATTGTCAGGGAAGGTTCCATTTCGATCTTGTATTGACTTATATGAGCAAAGGCATTGCTGGGCGAAGAACCCAGGAACCAGATTGACACCCGAAAGAGGTGGAGAGCGAACAACGTCATCAAATGGTTTGAATGAGTTCTTAGGTCTCACTCTGTGCCGGAGTTTATCTTCTTCAATCAAACAGTCAAAGCTTGAATTCACGAACTCAACTTGGACCACCATTGCCCACAGATGCAAAAGCTTACAGATATTGCACATGAAGGAGAGGAGGTTGCTGATGAACAGGCCCTGGCTTTGTGGAAACGAAGAATTTGAAAACCCGAACATTCCGGACACACGGACTTGAAGATCAACCTCAAATCCACAATGCCACCAATGGTGGCCTGAAGGAGTAGAGCAACAGAATTCTCAGAGAGACAGAACTTACAACAACCAAAGACACCAACAAGAGCGAAGGACCTGTTAATAACAGGGCGGGGAATGGGCATACTAAATTTTCGCCCAGCCAAATCCAGAATCGGCCAGGCGACAAAGCAAATCTCCCCGAAGCTCCATGTGAAGAGAGAGAACGGCAGAAAGCAAGAGGCGAGAACCCATAACGGCAAAGAGGAAGCAACAAGGCCTCAAAACCAAACATCAGCTAGCTTAAACTTCAGCGTTGGCAGGATGAGATACATGGCGACGTTAACCCATGCTCCTGGGTAACCCCAATATCCCGCCTTCGGAGGCCGAGGCCTGCTGCAGCCTTCTTTTGACACCTCTAGGGACTAGGGTCTATGCTAGCTTATAGACCATCTATGTATGTAGGATATGGATGGTGTTTGGACGCTACTGGTGGTTAGATGTATTTGGTACAAGGCTTCTTTTCACATGCATGGTCCATTTCTAGAATGATTCACCAGTTGGATGGAAGCTTGCGTGTGCTCATCTCTTCTCTCTATGCTCACCAACCTACTCTCCAAAAGAATATTGCTGCTAGATGTGCAAACCCCTCGTTTTTTCTCGTCCATTCCCTCGTTTTCTCCAAGCAGGTACGACTTTGTGCCGCTCCCCGCGGGCTACATATACGCATCACTTCAACAGCACTACAGCAACCCGCAACGCCGAGCTGAGGAGCTGATCAGTAGCTCCACTGCAAGCACTGTCCATGCAGCGACCCATGGCAGACGTAAAGTGTGAGCAGCCGAAGCAGACGCCAAGCGCTTCGTCGTCGTCGTCGCTGAGGATCTTCGGCTACGACGTGGCTGCCAAGAAGGGTAATATTGCCGCCGATCACATCGTCGCGCAGCCTCCGCCGCAGGACGATGGCCGGGCGGTGGTGGACAGGCGCCGGTTCGAGTGCCAGTACTGCTGCCGCGAGTTCTCCAACTCACAGGCGCTCGGCGGACACCAGAACGCGCACAAGAAGGAGCGGCAGCAGCTGAAGCGTGAGCGCCAGTTCGCCGCCCGCGTTGTTGACGGCGGCCCCGGCTCCGCTGCAGCTGGCTTGGGCGGCATCTGCGCCGCCGGCTTCACGTCGTCGTCACAGCCGCCCGGCGGGCACCTCATCGCCGTAAGCCCGGGCGCCATCGCCAGCTGGGTCTACCTCGCGCACCAGCCAGCAGCAACTATGGGCCTGCCGTTCCACGCCGGCGGCGTATGCCACCCTGAGCCGTTGGTGCTCAGCGGCGGCGGCAGTACCGGCAGCAGCATCGGTCGGTCATACGAGCTGTGCGCTCCGGCTGACGACGACGACACCGAGGAAGCATCGGCGATGGGGCTGGACCTGCATCTCAGCCTTGCTCCGGCCAGTTCATCGTAACTGGGAAAAATCGTTCCCTGTCCGATTGAACTACGCAACACATATACATTGTAACTCAGAGATATCCAAGACTAATTATGTCCGTCCCCCTTTTTTTCATTCCTTTTCTCTATTTTCGGAAATCTCATTCCTTGTTCATATACCAATATATACCTCAGTTGATGCTGCACAAAGCAGTCCCTACTTGATCAAATTTTCAAAGCTAGTTTTAAAAATTACTCCATACCTTCAGATTGTACATCGTCATTTTAGTTTTATTCTTCTCCATCGAACTTCTTTAAATTTGACTGTTTTGTGAAAAAAAAATATAGAACATCTACAAATTCAAATCCATGCTGTATAAAGACATATTTCGTAGACAAACTTAATTAAACTAATTGATATTTATATGTTGATGCATATTTCTATAAATATGGTTAAAGTTAGGAAAATTGTGTTAAAGACAAGCTAAAATGAATTATAATTGGAACAGATGAAATATAATGTAAATTTTATTGTTGGAACGCCGTTGTTCCTCCTCCATCTCCTATACTGCAGTCTACTTAAATTGAGTAACTCCTAGTCGGAAGTACAGTATATATGGGTATAAACTAAAAAGAGATGGCCAAGTCAACTTTCCAGAGACAGGTCTGAGGACCGTCAATGACAAAATGCATATGCAAATAGATCTACATAGGGGATTCAACATCTGCCTGTGGGGGTTTAGACCCCTATACCCTCACGGCTGGCCTTTGGCCTAGACAGACAGGGCGGCTCAGCCCACAAGACTAAGACCGATCGGCCTCTCTGGCCTGGTCGCGAGTCCCAGGCGGACAATTAGAGTTACTTTTCATACAAGGCAACTAGTCGGTTAGAAAACTAATTGTATCCTATTTAGATACGATCTGTTTGTAACCGACCACCTCGAAATCTTAGGATCTATAACCCTGCCCCCCAAACTATATAAGGCGGGCAGGGACCCCCCTCAAACACAATTGAATCCTTTTCATCAATAACAGAAGAGCAGGACGTAGGGTATTACGCATCAGGCGCCCCGAACCTGGGTAAACCGTGTGTGCTGTTCTTCCTGTTCCATCTCGCTTGTAGTCTAATAGCGTGCCTCCACCATAAATCACTGCCATCGGTATACCCATGGTAGACTGCCGCCGATATTTCGTCGACACTGCCTTTTGAAATGAAATTCAACACATAAAGAAGACCCTTAACCCTAGCGAGCTCACCATGGAGGCACACCAAGCCTATGCAGTAGAGATCCCAGGCTCCCCGCTACCACCTCCACCATTGCCTCCAACACCAGATCCCCCCATCTCTTTTCCACCTTCCCTTGGCACCAGACTTGTGAGATGTTATGGAGGACTGGGAAATCTTTCTTTTATTGCGCACTATTGGGGAAGGATGACCTTGGGGTATCTGGTCCATTTTTGGGAGGATGAATATACATTGTTAGAATGAGCAACTCCGCCTTTGGTACAATCAATTGTTGGAAGATGGCCCATCCCACCTCTCTAGATGATTATCAAAGCTTGTGTTAGTGAGATGGAATTGGTTGCTCAGTTCATGGTTCTCACCAAAGCCGAAGATTTTTAGGGTCAGTTCCCATACTGATGAGAACCTTGCTCATGGTCTAGATAATCCCCCCTCATTGCCTAATGCTAATGCAAGGCCTTATGAAGCTGATCAAGCTATGGATGCTGAAAATGGCTAGGGTCAGTGGCCTAAGAATGTTTACTAGGGTCCTATCCTGAACCACAATAAGGAACTTGTTCAAATGGGATTTAACATCAATAATGTACCTGATATGTTGGAAGTCATCTTGAATCTAAGCTGGTCAATCCCTAGGCACAAGAAATGTTTCTTGAATTGAATGATCTCTTAGAACAAGTGAACGAAACTAAAGAGAAAGAAGTTTAGGATGTTCTTAATATAACTAAAATGATTTGGGACAAGGCCTTAATGACTCTCCCAAAGTGGAACTAGGTATTTCTATGTTTGATCAACTTGGAAAGAATTTTCTTCCCCATGAAATCCCTAATTACATTCTTATGAACAACAATGATCTGCAAATAGGAATGTGAATTTTACTGATCTTGAGGTTTTACCTTCTATACACCCCCAAAACTTTCATGTGGGGTTTGTTCCCATTCATCAAGACGCTCAAGGTGACCCTATCTTTTGGATCCACTATTAGGGGAACTTTGCAATAGGCCTCTCTGATCCTTTAGGCATGTGGGTAGAGTCGGGGGAGTTCTTTGCTCCTAATAATCATCAGATGTGCCAATCTATGTTGTGCCTGCTACCTAGCAAACTTCTTTATGCTATTTTGTCATTATCATAGTCTCTTTGATTGAGATAAGGAAGTGCTTTCTTAAGCCTTTGATTAATTCACTCATTGAGTCTCCAAGTATGGATTTTTCTATGCCACCACCTGCTTGTTTATTTGATTTTTCTGCCAAGGACTGGGTCTTGCTATGGATGATGGTCATCCCCTTACTTAGCCTCGAGTTAGTATCTTGTCCTTGGGAATGCTTCACCAAAAACTATGCTATTGTGGACATGAAGACATAAGGAGGATAAGGCTAAGGAGTCTGGAGAAGACATTTAAGAGTTCGCAATGTGAAAACAAGAGCTGCTTAGGGTGTAATACTAAACCCACATCCCTTTATTCTCATACTATTTGGAAACTGGGGACCTCTCTCTACAACATTGACCCTACCAAGCCCTTTGATGAATCCTTCTAAAGAAGAAATAAACATTCCTATGAGGAAGATGTGCATTCTAGGAGAAGCTTTTGACACTAGTTTGAATGATGACAATGATTGTCTTGGCAAGGAGTGATGACCTAGGCACCCTCAACTAGGGCCCTTCTTTTGCTTTTTATTCTAAACTTTTGGGTCTATTTTGCTTCCTTCTATTTGTGGAGTACTTTTTTCCAATTGAAGGTTGTATGAATGGACTTTCTACTTGTGTTATTGGCCACTTTATGTACTTATGTTATGAATAATTAGTTAGCAAGGCTCCTAATGTTTTGATTAAATAGATCAGGGACACTTTGTTATATCCTAAATAACCTTTGCTAGAATATCAGTAGGGTTAATGTTGAGGGAAAAATGGGAGTCCACTAAAAACGAAGTCAGAGAGTGGTTGTGATATTCTTTACCTTCAAGAAACCAAAGTAACTTTGATCTACTTTTAATAAAAAAAATTCCCACACTTTCTTTTGATTCCTTTTTCTTTCTCCTCGCGATAAGAGCCTTGAGGAGTATTTTTGTAGCTTGGAAGAGTTTTATGTGCAGTGGGACAAAAGTCTTTCAAAATAATTTTGCCATCTCTATAGAGTTTAGTTCCTTCCACAACTATGCTTCTTGGGTTCTTAGCATTGTTTATGAACCTTGTTTTGGTAATGGGAAAAGAGACTTTCTTTTTTGGTTTAGCAACAACCGAATGTCTAATGATTTGGATTGGCTGACTATAGGGGATTTTAATCTTATTCGAAAGGCTGATGACATAACTAGACCTAAGAGCAATTTTGGTGAGATGTTGCTCTACAATGAAGCCATTAATTCCTTGGGCAGAGTTGTTCCTCCTCTCCATGGTAGGTGCTTCAACTAGACAAACAAGCAACACCCCTCTTTTGGAAAGATTGGGTTGGCTTTTGCCTAAAATGCCTAGACCATCAACTATCCTCATACGTTGGTTCGTTTTCTGGTCATGGAAACCTCTAATCTTTGTCCTTCTGTTGTTGAGATCAAAACCAACATTCTGAGAGGTAATAACTTTCTTTAGTTGAGAATGCTCGGCATAGGTAAACTAATTAAGTGGATCAAGCAAAGATTTTGATAGCTAAGTTCAAGCACTTGATAAGAAGTTTTGACAAAACTAGTAGGCCCAAATTTTAAATTTGAAGGACCCATTTTTAGTGTCAAGCTGGTTATCTCTTTTCTTAGAAGTGCCTGAGGAATGGAGAGACCTTACCCTTTACTACAACTTTGAGGACATTCTAAGCAACAAACTCTTAAACTTATTGCACCAGCAAAGGATTTATTAGAAACAGTATAGGACAATAAAATAGGTGTAGTTACTCATGTAAGATGATTTAGATGGTAGCACACAAGATACAGGGATTATACTAGTTTAGGCACGTGGTGCACTACATCTAGTTTAAAAGTGGATCTCTATATTCGTATGCTTGGTTACAGGGGTTGCTCTTCCTCCTAACTAGGTGCTTGGAAGTAGTGGATGGGATGAATGTAAAGAACGGGGTCCCAATCGAGGCGGGCCTACTTCGCTTTATATAGCCAAGGGGTAGGGGTTATAGCAGATCCGAGGGTTCATCTTACATGGGAGAAATATTACAGTAACGATGGACTCCACAATCATGTCAAAAAGGGTTCCTTTTGGTGGAAGGACATTTTCAATGCAAACATCTAGATAAATTCAAAGGGGTGGCTTGGATTAGCAAAAAAATGGCAGCTCTTGTCTTCTATGTTATGATTTATGGCTTGGTTAGGTTCATGGCTTTCCATGAGTTATACTTCTTTGCAAAAAAAAATCAAAGATTCCACTCTCCATGCCAAAGTATCCCTCCCGCTTCCATCACTATTTGACTTTCTCATCTCAATTGAAGCTTTTGATCAATTGCAAATTATGGACTCTTCTCTACAAAGTTTCATTAAATGAAAATAGTAGCTGGTCTTACATCTGGGCCACATAGGGCCAGTAACTCCTCTTCTAAAATAGTTTACCAGCAGCTCTCTGGACATAGCTTTTTTAGATAAAGGAAATTGATATTTCCGGCTTCAGTCATCCTCTCACGAGGATTACATCAGGCCAAATTATTACATCGGACGTCCAGTGAAACAGGTAAGACCTACGTCACCTGAGTACACTGGATCAACTGAAACAAAACTGATAAAAAAAATTACATCTCCAATAAGGAACTATGACTTGCACCGGTAAGACCACCAAGTCACTAATCGACATCAAGACACGTCTAGCAGACCTTGAAAGAACGTAGGACGCCGACCGCCATTGGAGATTCCGGATACTGTAACCTGGCAACGGAACAAAGCTCCTGGTGCACCTGCAAGGGACATACCAATACCAATTCGGCACCAAAGCCGACACTCCATGGGATCATCCAAAAGTGACGTCTCCAACGAGCATATGACATCCAAAGACACCATCATCACCCACCAGGAACACCGGTGTTGGGTTTTCACCCGGGGAGATCCTCATGGAAGACCCGACGACGCCTCCAGTGAGGAAAATGGCGCCCACGGGCGTCACCGCCGTCTAAACATGGTAGCACCGCCCACTTTGCCTCCACGAGCCATTACATTACGCCAAACACCGGCGACATTAACATCATTGGATCAATCCATCAAATCCGGAGAGCCGAGTTCCACCAACTAGATGCCCATTGCGGACGACGAAGCCATCACCAATGTGGACGCTTTCTCCTGCCCTTGACCGCCGCCGTAGCCGCCTAGGCTGCTTGCCGCCGACGCGTCGGTAAAGTCGTGTGGGAGGGGCAGGTAACAGGCGAACCACCGCCGCCATTGTTGCAACCGCCGTCAGCAGCCACCGGCATTGGCTGCCACCAACTCTGGCAGCCTAGGCACGACGACGGTGGATCAGCGACCACGTCGCTCACCGCCGCCGCCGCACCCAGATCTCCCATCGCCGCCACCGCACCAACATCCGTCCACGGCGGCGGTGGATCGGCGACCAAGTCGCTCACCGCCGCCCGCCGCCGAATCCGCCAGATCCGCCGCCGCCGCCGCACCAACATCCGTCCACGACGGAGCGGTGGATCAGCGACCAAGTCGCTCACCGCCGCCGCCGCACACGGATCCTCCGAACCTCCTGCGCTCCACATCCACCGCCCGCGTCGTCCGCCCCGCCTCAAGCCATGGCCGGCGCCGCTCTGCTGCGCCTTCCGGGCTCCTGGGCGGCGCCGCCAGAACGCGGCGGCACCCTCATCATGCCCCGCGCAGCGCCTCGCGGCGCCCCAATCGCGACAACCAGCGCCGCCACTCCACAAGACAGGGCCCCCCGCCCGCCATCATGGCGGCAGCGCTGGCCTTACCCGGCTGCCGGCGGCGGCGAAGCAAAGGGGGACGGGGAGGGGAAGTGGCGGCGCGGTTAGGGTTACGGGAGAGAGACCCTTAGATCTATTTTTGTGGAAAAAAAAAAATCAAGTTCGGCTCCAGAGAAGAGCAGCTCTCTGGACATAGCTGGGCTCACCTAGCTTTTAAGAGGATTAGGAAATCCTTCTGTTAGCGTAAGCATGATGTTCTTTTTTATCTTCTTGCTCAGGATAGGTTGTATCTGGAATCCAGAATATCTTGAGAAAGAAAAACATGTTCTCCAATCTTATAGTTGTGTCCTCTGTAGTGCCAATTGTAAAGGATTGGTGGATCACCTCATTTTTCATATTTAGATCAGAGACCTTCGCCCTTTGCTATGCTTGGCCAGAAAAAGTAACTACCGCAAATTAAGATGTATGGCTAGAGAGCTTTTGTAATTTTTTTCTTCTTTTTTGTTATCTTCTTTATTTCTTTTTTGTTGTTGTCCTTTTTTTATTAATTAATGCATCTTTAGTAGGGGCTCTTTAGCGGCTTCTGCTTCATAAAAAAAAACACTGGATCCGTCGCCTTCTCTCTTTCTTACCCATGCAGGTGCGCTGTCATGTGAACACCCTAGGCGTTTAGGAGCCGGTGATGCTACGTCAAGCAGTGGTGGAGGAGCAACATGGCAGGGTATCTTGTTTTTCCATATTAGTCTAATAGTTTGGCTCTCTGTTAATTTCTTCTATAGAGATTTGTTTGAAGGTTAATCCTTGGACCTTGTGTTGTTAGGCATGGTGGAGGGTATTTGTTTTCTTCTCCTGTTTGTCGTGTTTGTTCTGACCACTGTCTCTGTGGTCCGTGTCGTGTTGTGGTCCGTGTCGTGTTGTGTTTGTTGTATTTGCCGTGTCTTCGGCCACCTTCTTCTTAATGAAAATGACACGTGAAGTCGTGTTCGAGAAAAAACTCCGCCACACCTTATTTTTTTGTCTGTCCCCCACCACTGGCGTCAAGATCTACGACCTCGATCGATCTACTTCATCAATCGAGCTCAATACTGATGGCAAGACCACTAGCTTCAGGGCATGCATGATCCAGCTAATAATTTAAGTCGTGTTCATGTTCTAGCTAATATTTAGGTCCAACAAACAATTTATATATATTCCATTTTAGTGCGTGGTTGGTCGTCCAATTGTATGTACGCTGCTACATACATAGTAGAATATATTTCTATTTTTTCCATAGAGCATATACATCATCAGCATATAAGATCGATGATGTGACAACAGACAAAACGATGGAAACCACTTGGTTTGCATCCATCCTGCATGATTATTTCTGCCAGCTTTAATGTTCTAGTTCTAGCTGGTCGATGGCAGGCATCCATGATCCATCCATCCTAAAACACGGTCGCCGGTCATCACTCATCAGTCAGTCATCACCGCCGCCGGCGAGCTCGTGAAGCCTCCTCCGCAGGTCGGCCCGCTCGTCACTCAGCCGCTTGTTGTCGCGCAGGACGCTGTCAGCGTCCCTGATGGCGCGGTTGAGGCGGTCGAGCAGGTCCCGGTTGTGGCCTCGGAGGTGGACGACCTGCTCCCAGAGCTGGGTGAGCTGCTTCTGCTTGCGCACGCGCGACCGCCGCGCCGACTCCCGGTTGGACACCGTCCTCCGCCGCCGCCGCTCCTCCGCGAGCAGCCGTCGCCGTTGCTGCTGGAGCGGCTGCCGGTGGTGGTCACCTCCGTCAGCCGCGTTGTCGTCGGTGCCGCCGCCATGACGACGATGGTCACCATCAAGAAATGGCAGCTGGGCAGCGGCGTACTGGAACTGGAAGCCCGCGGTGGAGTAGTACGGCAGCGTTAGCAGGTCGTCGTCGCCGTTGTCATCTGCAGGTGCGTGGTAATGGGGTCCGATTATTCCGAGACCAAAGGGGGCGCCTGTGGCGGCTGCAGGCGACGACAGGCACGAGAGGAAAACACTGGCAACCTCACCAGCTGCAGCTGGGTGCATGCTGTCTCTTGGACCTTGGGGGAGGCTAGTAGAGAGGGAGATCTAGCTAGAGAGACAAATGGAGATGTCTGAAAGGAAGCAAGAGGGCAGCGAGGTGGCTTTATAGCCGGCGGCCGGAGCCGCCAAGAGGAGATCATGGTCGTCTCCGTACAAGAGAGGTGCCAGTGTGCATGGGCGCCATGGCCCCCCACCACCTGAAGCACGATCGATCGGATGACTTTGGGCGACGATAGCAACAGCCTAGATAGAGGGCCCCGACACAGGCTAGCTGCGATCATCTTCGATTGATGGATGGTTATCATCATGCCTTGGATGTATATATCGTAGTACGTGTCGGCTTCTCTGCAATTTGTATGGGCCTGCTGTGCCTAACAAAGAGGCTGCATCTTTGCTGCAAATTCGCAATCAAGATGACCATCCCGCAAGTGATACCGGGCCGGGCTGGGTGCTCCCACCATTCACACGGATGGTGCACCGAATACGGCGGTATAAGGTCTCGATTATTGACATTGAGCAGTTTTCTCCATTATTTAGATCATAAAAAAACTCAATCCGCAGTGGCTAGACAGCCGCCGAGTATTTCGATTTAAGAAGAGATTTTCTCACGCAGATGAAGACAACTCCTAAATCCCTGCTCCATCCTTACCTAACGGCACCGTAGCTCCCTAAGATAAGTCGACTATACACCTATGCTTTGGATATAGAAGTTTTTTATGCCTCCCGTCATAAATACCATAAAAAGTAGGCCCCTTAGACTTCTACAGATCATTAATTACTATCAATGATGGATGGATCCATCATCCACGTATTCCATGTTCATACTTGCGTCTATTTGACGGTATTTCTACTTTTAGGAGGCCTCATAATTGAGGGCAAAACGAACGAACGAACGAACAGTGGATAGAGATGCTGATGTCTGATGAACGATGAGGGCACCACCACTAGTGTAGCCATGGAGGGACCGGAGGTGCTCTGCTCCGGCCTGTTATTCCATTATTCCTCGGCTTCCATCTGAATGATCTGATACATTCACTTTCTCTCGTTGAGCTTACGCAATGAAAAAAAAGGAAAAGAGGAAAAGTGGTTCGTTCGTGGTTCATAGCCACAAGCTCTCGATCGATTATATTGTTTTCCTTTGGATAAAGAGAATATGCACCTCCGCTGATAGGAATTATGTTCCTCATCCACAAGTGCGTACATCGCACATATATTTCTGTCTCGGCATTTCAATTTGTCTCGTGCTGTCCATTTCTTATTTTGTTATTCGTGAGAAACCCTAATGATAGCATATATGCATACGAGAGCCGCCAAGATGTATAAGTCCGGCGTTTTATTTTAATTTTTTCCAGACTATATTATTGGGAGAATATGATTACTTCTAGTAGTGCTAAATAATATTAGAGATAAAGATAGAAATATGATCCAACTCTGGATTCATCAACAATCAACAACAGAACTGATGTAAAATTTTGCCTTAAGACAACTTAAAAAAAATATTTATTCAAAGGACCCTCAATCTCTAGAATTCGCACCATGGAATGGAAGTATGGAACTTATTGTGACAAAAGGAGCCACACCGCCTGAATGGGTGAACGGTGGTGAATGGTGATCCAAAACAATAGAACGACCATAGACTCAGGAGGAACTCATTTGATGTTGTGGTACCTGTGCCTAACGCGGAAGAGAGTTTGCTGGATCTACCTAAGAGAAATGCTAACACTGATAGATCGTCCACAACGCATAAGAGACTCGCTCAGTACTTGGTAACAAGGTTCTGTCGAAACCTACGTCTCCCAAGCATTGCCTATTGTACTACTATATTAAAGGTCTGTAGGTCTGTAGGGACGGTTGGCGATGGTTTGTAGGGGGTTTGTAGGGATGGTTTTGCTAGCCGTCTCTGTCATGCCGTCTCTACAAATCGAGTGGCCTTACAACTCCGATTTGTAAGGGTTGGATATAGAGCCACCCCAACAAATAATTTTTTTCATAAACCAGGATCTCGGATCCAAAAAATAACAAAAAAATAGCAATTTTTTTAAAACAAGGAGGCCTCAATATAGAGCTGCCCTATAAATCGGGTGGCTCTATATTGAGTCGTCTCTAAAAATCAGAATATTTATAGGGACGACTGATAACACCAGTCGTCCCTACAAAGTTTGTTTGGCTACTATTTGCAGAGACAGCTCTATATAGCCTCCAAAAAAGGAGACATTGCTACAAATTGCTTGTAGTACAGATGTGCTCCTCTCCAAAACTACGACACCGGGCACCTAGGATGCCGGCCAAGCCGCCCGGACCCCGCAAGGCTGTCACTTTGTGTTGCTTCTCACTCTCTTGATAGATTACAAGTGCAGCCCTTCATCCTTTTATAGAGAGAGGCCGGGTTACAAGAGCCAACAGTTAGCTCACCAAACCCTTTACTGTTAATTTCAATATAAGTCCATTGTAATCCCAATTATTACAAACAAATATTCGACATATTTCTAACAATCATATTGTTACATTCCAGATGATCAAATGATTTCATTCATTGCACATGGAAAAACAATAATATGCTTCTGAATATGTTACTTGATCATCAACAATATGGTCGCCAAGTTTTTTAATTTTATTGCACATGAAACTCATTTGCATAGGTTCTTCAAATGTCTTGATGCACTGAGGGACATGTTTTGCCAATTACGAAAACATTTCATGTCACAAAATTCTTTCAAACTCTGCTGCACATGGATGGAAAAGAAACTAACCTTATATGCTTCGCTCAAATCATCATCACCAATGGTATTTCTTTCACAAACAAACTGCTTGGAAACCAATCTAAGTACTACTACTTGGAGATTCCTCTTTTAGCCTTCCTGTTAATTCTCACTAGACACACTAGAAAAATAAATCATGATTATTTTTTTCACAAAATTGCCATTGATGAGGAAAGATATATAAGAAATTTCCACAATTATGAAAAATAGGTGAAACTATATGCAAATTCACAATTATGCTGCAATTACAGATATTGCATCTAGGCCAATTATATATTCTCAATTATGTGCAATCATATATGTGCGAATTCTCAATTATGTATAATTATTATATATTTTACCAGATGCAATATACATTATGAAAAAATAATTTATATCCGTACCGTTTTTGCCCCAGCTCACCGTATAGGATACATTAAATGGTGGTATTGATCCCTTCGTCACATCTAATCACCCAGACACGGTCCAACATCATGAGAACGTCCAGATATGTGCCTGTCATCAGAAACTGACAAACGCCTCTCCTTGGCCGGATACAGCTGTGGAGCCGCGTCAGATCAAGATGTGCTGAGGGGTAACACTAACAGCCAGGAGTAACGTCGTGCAAGATTTTGCCAATGGGAGTGAGACAACGAGTTCATAGGTTTTTCGCACCTTACCGCACTGCGCACCCCGGCCTTTGGAAAGTAATTAAAGTAAGTAATTACAGGTCGTGGACTCTGCTATGAAGAACGCCTGGGACGACCTGCGGTCACCTTTGGACGACAGCAAAATCTTATCCCTGTAACGCCTTTGGATCTCGACGCAGAACCGAGCTGATACTGGCGAAGAACATTGCGACCGGTCAGGAAGAAAGCTGATATCACTCTCTGTGATTTTTCACGTTGATATTGGCAAAAACGTCTCCAGCAGTTCGAGTAGACGAGTACTTCTAATATAGTCTCAAATCTGGCTACCACATCATGAAGATTGGAGTTTGATTTGGAGACCTTGCTTGGGCTATTTTCCTCAAGTACTCCATCCATAAAAAAAATGCAAATCTTATTTTTAAGGAGTCAATCAATTTCAAATTTAATTACATTTATATAAAAAAGAATACAAACATTTATGATACCATGCTAGGGGATGGGTCCCTAATCAAGTTCTGTGAAGATATCTAGCTAAAGGCTCAACATACAAACCTTTATAATATTGCTTGACACAAACATACTACGGTGGCAACTACCCTTGGCACTATACCTCTAAATGTATCTTTTCGAAGAATATTAGTAGGAAATAGGTTGTTAGAGTAGCAAAACTCGGTAGCACAAATGTATATTCATTTACATGTAGAAAGAGACATCGCTTTTTGTTTGCTAAACAAAAATGTATTGCCTCCTTCCCATCGCTTTTCCATTGCCTTCGGCCCTTCTAGCCGTCGGATCGGTCGCTGTGAGCCGTCGAAATTCTCCACAAACGTTGTAAAAAATTTATTAATGTATACATACCCGCTGGTGATCACTACTTGATCACCGCCGGTATTTCTAGCCAGTGTAGATGACCTTCACTCACATAATGATATTGCATCCGGATTTCACAATATTTATTAGAGATGTACCTTAATAAACTACCAAACAAACTATACAGATATAATCATCAAATCCATACATCGTGTATAGGAACAAGTGTAATTCTTACGATAGCAATCCACGCTAACATAGAATGTGTGTGAACTAATGTACTACCACACAAGCTACTTCTTGATTATGTAATAATACACTGATCTCTACATGGACTTAAATAATGAAAACAATGTAGTTGTGCTTCATTAGACAGTCGTTGGTGAGCAGGGCGGTGGTTTGGATCTCGACGCATACCAAGGTCTCAATGTGATGGCATAGGACGTCGGGGAAGAGCACGGGCAGCGGCGGTAGCATGCCAAGCCCTTCGCCAGCCCATTGCCTTTGTCCTCAAGGCAAGGCACACGAGCATGACAATGGAGGCGGCAAGGCAACAGGGTGCAGCACCCACATGCATACACTGCGACCAAAGCAAGAAGATGCAAATGTAGTGGCCGTATAGTACCAGTTGTAATTTGTGTGTTTAGGCTAGTTCGTGATGACAGGCCGTTCACTATCGTGAATCTGGCACGCCATCTCTAATTGGTCGGTCTTGTATCACTCTCTTCTCTTAATGAAATACGGGTAACGTGCCCGCTCGTGAAAAAAACCAAAGCAAGAAGATGGTCGGGGTAGTCAGGCCAAGGTGCACAATTGCGGGCTGGCATAGCCAGCCACGATGAGGCATGATGAGACATGCACTGATAGGAGGGACCTAACCGATGGTGGGCTAGGGTGGCAATGGTTAGGGTGAGGCTAGTTCAACCTCTATGGGTTGGCGAGCATAAGGCACCTGCAGCACGCTATGCGCGTGAACAAAATGGGGGGGGGGGTGTGGAGCATGTGCATCATGGCAAGCATGATGTATGGCCTATGTAGACAGTTACATCGGTAAATGGGTTTGTATAGCACAACAAAAACAAAGTTTATGATGGTAAATGTGCTATTGTTAATAAATCTAGATGACACGAACCGTCTAGTTAAAAGCTGCTATCGCATTTACTCGTAGAATATGGAGGATATCGCCATTATCCTTAAACCCGTAGCGACACTCCTCCTTTTGGTTTTTGACTGAGGTGGTAATGTGGACACGATGTGCTTTGTCGCTCGCTCATCACCAGTCGAAAAAAGATCTACTAGAACGGCGGGGACAGTGAGCGACCGAGATGCCAGGCCCCGTCCCTGTGCCCCCGTCGTCTCATCTTTCTCGGTTTCTCCCCGGTGAATCTCCGTACGACGTCGTATGCAGCGAATGGTTGCGCGCGAGCAAGAGGACGGAGCCGTGCCATGTCGCCGTGGTGCGTGCGCGTCGCTGCCTACTAGGCTGCTTGGGGGTCGCCCGTGATTGGACCACGCCTGACGTCGTCGCCCAAAGCCCACTTTCAGTTGTCGCGCGGAAACCGCGTCGCGGTGTCGACCTCCCCGCCGTCCCTCTCCTTCCTGCGTCTGCGCTTGTGTATTTCCTGCACCAGCGCTTCCATTCTGGCAACGATTTCGTGGTGACCTCGCCTCCAGTATACCAGTACTAGCCGTCTTGCCGGTAGCACTGCCGAGTGACACCGCTACACGTTTGGTCGCAAAATTTAGACAACATGTAATCGTTTTATTTAGAATCCAGTAGTTTGTAGGTGCTTCTTCGGCGTTGCCGAGGCTACTCGCCTTGGTTTCGTCCTCGTGGTTAGATTTGTGTTTCTTGACTTTCTCTTCCTCTTAATGAAAAACGGGCACAACCCGATCGCGAAAAAAAAGCTTCTCAGGGCTTTGTACAACGCGCCACCGTGCCTTGGAGCCTCGCCTCCACCTCCACCTCGGCATCAATCATTATCTTTCTCAAACAGCAGAGCATCCAGTAGAAGTTGTGAATACGTCAACTGAGAGAGCAAGGACGGAAGTTAGTAGGTTTCTATGTAGAGAGAAAAAATATTAAAGTCAACAGCAATATATCTAAATATTACCCGCAATTTATGGAAGACACCTCCGTCCATTTTTTTTTATCTACATGGCAGTAACTTTTAATTAAGACTAGGTTGTAAGAAGGTACTTCCTTCTTAATTTGAAAACTGTGGCGGCAGTATTAACCACCCTGGTCGAGTTTTTTAACTTTTAACTGAGACCACTACCTTTAGTTTTTTTTAGGGGAACATGAGGGGTACACCCCTGCTGATTTTATTGCCACAGATACGACCACTACCTTTAGTTGTCTAGGGATGTTTGAATCCACCACTAAATTTTAGCTCATGTTTTGTAATTAGTCTTCTCACAAATTAGCTACGGCTAGTTTTATTATTAGCTCATATTTAGTCTGGTAATCACTAGTACAGTAACTTTAATAGTGGCGGTCAAATAAGATTAACCGTGGCGGTTCTCTCAACCGCCACGAACGGAAGGTCATGGTTAATCAACGATTAACCGTGGCGGTTAAAAATAACCGCTACGGTTAATCGATTTACCGTGGCGGGTGTCTTGTGCTAACCGCCATGATTAATAGTATTAACCGTGACGGTCGTCTTTAATGCAACCGCCACGGTTAATCGATTAAAAAAAAAAAAAAAATAATCCACGAGAGCGGGTGAGCGAGCCCACCGAGAGCCCGTTCTCAAGCCCACGATCCAGATCCCGGCCGAATGGTTGAGCAACCGCGAGCAAAAGGACAGAGCCGTGCCGTGTCGCCGTGGTGCGTGTTGCGTCGCTGCCCGCCATAGGCTGCATCGCCATCGCCCGTGATTGGACCACGCCTGACGTCGTCGCCCAAAGCCCACTTTCATTTGTGAGGAGACCGCGGAAACCGCGTCGCGGTGTCGACCTCCCCGCCGTCCCTGCTCCTTCCTTCGTCTGGGTTTGTGTATTTCCTGCACCAGCGCTTCCATTCTGGCAACGATTTCGCGGTGACCTCGCCTCCAGTATACCAGTACTAGCCGTCTACTAGCTTTTCAGGGCTTTGTGCAAGGGCGCCACCGTGCCTTGGAGCCTCGCCTCCACCTCCACCTCGGCATCAATCATTATCTTTCTCAAACAGCAGAGCATCCAGTAGTTGTTGTGATGAATGCGTCAACTGAGAGAGCAAGGACGGTTTCTATGTAGAGAGAAAAAATATTAAATTCAACAGGAATATATCTAAATATAACCCGCAATTATGGAGGAAACACAAATCACATGAGCGGTGGAGATGGATCCAGCGAGGCTTTCGATTAAGACGTTTAGGGGATCCACGTCGGCGATTCCGGCGTTAATTTGGTGCCGAGGCAAAGCGGCAGGGGCCAGCAGACGTGTGGCTGGCTGTGTGTTTGTTTCAGGTGGCGGTTGTTTTAGAAAAGTGTCTCACGGTTAATGATTAATCGGGGCGGTTGTGTTAGAGAAACCGTCACTGATTTTAATACATATTAACAGATGGCGACCACAACCTTCACGGTTAATCATTAACCGTGGGGATGTTTGGATCTACTGGGGCTAAATTTTAGCTCATGTTGTTGTAATTAACCGCCAAATTAATAAAGGACTAGTTTTATTAAAAAATAGTTTCTGTAGTAGTGAATTTACGAAGGAATTTAAACCAATAAATTGGATAGAACAAAATCACGTCAACACTTCAGCAACGGGAGGAAAAGGTGATCGATCAGCAACTGCCAAAAATGCATGAGAAAAAGAATCTCAACTCCAATCCAAGAGGGGGAAGCAAGCGTGCAATTCTGCCAGGCTCATGCGATGAAGGTTTGTGGTGTTTGGTTGCATATATATGGTGCTCAAGCCTAGTTTGGTCCATGCAAAAAGCCTGGCTTAGCCTGGCTCACCGGATACGCAGGTTTTGGGTGTTTCTCTAGAGCCACAGGCTCACCAAATGCAAGCAATTACTCAGATAACAATATGGTTAGTGTGTGATTAGTGTATACTAATTGATATTGATATATTTAGATAATATTAAAGAATAATAAGGTAAATCAATAAATAGTTGCACATAATACATATCATAATTATGTTTATTCATCTTACACAATAATAATTTATCTCATGCAATACATTCTTATGCGAGCAACTAAACACCATCTCCACTCCATGCTGCTAGATGTAACTAATCAAACATGTTGTATGCCCTCTCCTGCCTCACGAGGGCCTGGTTCCTAGATATATATGAGCCAGAACTCATACGCAAATCAATTATGCCCTTGCTAGCGCTTGCCACTCAATTTTTCTAAAAATATCATGTGTAGTAAAGCACCCCTCCGCTCGAATGCGCATAATTTCCGCCCGCAACTAAGTCCACTATCTTCCTTATCTTCTTCTTCCCCACCCCACCTCCTCCGCAACCTCTAGCGTCGCCTCCGCTCTAGCTAGCTCTAAATCTTGCAACAGTGTCCTCAATTGCCCCCGCCTCCATCACCTCCCAGCTGCGTTCCACTGCGCCGCTGCGTTAGGGTCTTGCCAGAGCTCCGCGGCCACAGCGATCTCCTTCTTCCCCTTTCTCTCCCCCTGCCTGCTTAATTCCGCATGCGGCCATGTGGAACACCAGCCATGGCACCGCACCTCGACTTGGACCGGCACCACTACCACTGCTAGCTCCCTTAAACCGTCTGATGGGCATCTCCACCACCTGGCCAGCCTTTCTCTCCTGGCCGGTCCCTTCTAATGCCGCCGGATTTGGGAAAGAAAGGGGTGACACGGCTCGCCAGAAACCTAGCGGGCAGGGGCAACGACAGGTGAGCTGGTGGGGCACGAATCGGCCCTTATTCACTGCACCACCGATCCTGGTACGCTCGGGATTTTAGCTTTATATTTGCTAGTCCTATGGAGAAAAGGCTATAGAGGAAATGAAAAAAATCATTAAATAACAAAAGAAACTCTGGTGGGTGATTTTAGGAGACACCCATGTCAAAGCCTACTGAACGAACAACTACTGAACACACTAAAGGTACTAGTAAGAAGAATAAAAAAGACTATCTTCCCTCGCTATAATCTTTTGGTTATACTTACATTACATGACACTGCATCTTCAATTTTTTCCTTTTCTATTTTCCTTTAGCTACACCAAACAATACATCATCATTAACCCATATTACAAACAAACCAAGAAAACGCAAGCTTGATAAAAAAGAGGCAAGACGTGCACAGGTACGGTGTGCGCATCATGTGTTGTTGGTTTGGTTACAGTTCGACGGATTCGTAGGTTGCGGAGTAATCCGGCATGCGGTGCAGGCACCGGAGCACGCTCTCGGCCACCTGCTTAGTGGCGGCGTCCCCCTTGTGGAAGGCGCCCACCAGCAGGCTCGGCAGTGCCCGATCGCCGGTGACCTCCCTCACGCACTGCTCGTTGCCGTGAGCCAGGAACCTCTCCACCGCCCAGAAACACCGCCGAGTCACCGTCTCGCCGGCCCCTCCTCTCCGGCCGTCGTCGCGGTGCTGCCGCAGCGCACGAAGGACATGCCGCGCCGCGTCGTGCTCCGCGAGCACGGCCACGCCGCTCGTCACGTCCACCGCGTCGTCCATGAGCGTGCACAGAGCACCCAGTGCGGCCTCCACCACGCGCCCGTTCTCACTGCTCTCCAGGACGCCCAGGAGGCCCTCCACCGCGCCGGCCTCCACCAGGCAGAACGTGGTGGACGGGGAACACACGCCGCGGTGCACTGGGCAGACCCGGCTGTGCGCCGGCGGCCTCCGGTTGTCGTGCACCCGCCCCATGTGTGCCTCGCGCAGGCGCTGGAGGATGTTCTTCTTCTTGGGGCGCCGGTCCTCGGTCGGGGGCTGGGAGAGGTTGGGCGACTGGCTGCTGAGGTTCTCAAGACCAACCGCGGCGAGCCGCTGGATCTCGTCGCTGCTTGCGGACCGCACCAGATCGGTGAGCACCGATGTGAGGTTGTGATCCATGGCCGCCAGGAGCACGTCCGGGTCATACAGCGTCGTCGTTAGCCGGACGAGCACACCCACAAGGCCCTCCATATACGCCTTGGCATGGCGGCTTGCCCGTGTCTCGCCACGCTGCATCTCCTCTATCTTGGCTAGCACGGTCACCACGGCGCCCTGGTTGATCAACGCCAGGTTCAGAGCAATGTGCTGGTACGGCAGCTTCGCCAGGAGCGTAGCCGACATGGCGTGCCGCTCCATGATCCGCCCATGCATGCCGATGCTCTTGACAAGCTTCCCTGGCTGCCCTGGGGCCTTGCACAGCTTCTCGGCAATGGTGTGCCCCATCTGTGGGGACATCGCGATAAGCAGCCTCATTGCGGCGATGACAAGTGACTCTGTCAGTGAGTCCATTAGCTCAATCACAGTCTGGCAGCTGTCCTGCTCCTTCATGACCGAGACCACCGTGGCGAGAGGCTTGGGGAGAGCGGTCAGCGCGAGCAGCACGCGCACAATGCTTAGGTTGAGGGTGTCAGGCATGGAGCACTTGAGCATGTGAGCAAAGTTGTATACCGAGTACTTGGAAGTGATGACATGGCCTTCCTTGTTGACGGTGATGGCCTCTGGATCCAAGCCGGACTCGACAATGTTGGCTAGCACAGCGGCAGCCTCTGTCTTAGAGCCCATGGGTTCATCATCAATCTTTCGGATGAAGAGCTCCTCCACCATGACAGGGACGGCACCAGCGTCCACCAGCGTCTTGCCGTTGGGGTGGTGGGACGAGATCTGAACCAGGACGTCGAGGGCCGCCTTTCGAATTGCTGCATTGCCACTGCGCACCATCTTGACGAGGATCTCTGAAGCGCTCCCCGCGATGTTGATGGTCATCTCCTGCTTCTGGACCAGCTCGCCGAGGTAGCTCACCATCTCCATCTGCACATCTTCTGATCCTGTTTTGTGCATTCATGTCATTGTAAGCTCATGGTATCATGGTGTGATTTGCAAGTTGACAAACAAGTTAAAAGAAAAACAGAACCTGTAACACTCACTAAAGAAATATCTCTTACTTTTGCAACATCCAAGAGAATCTGTACAATTCTGACCTTACTTTTGTTCAACATCCAAAGGAAAATTTGCTACTGTACTAAAATGGCATGTTTTCAGAAATAGGATGGAAATTGAACCGAAAATGTTTAAATTATTCATTTATGGTTTAGAGTTTTAACAGGTGGGTGGAGAATGGCATTGATAGCTTAACACGGAGAAGAAAGTAAATTTATTTCTATACAAAGTAAGGCCAAATCTTACCTTCAACTAGGTGCCTTTGCAGAGGATCCAAGTAGCCACTTTCAGCCATATACTTGATATTCTTCGGGCATTTCTCCAGGTTCTTCAGGACTTCTCCAGCCTTCTCGGCAGCAATAGGATCACATGAGCTATTAAACTTCATCGTGGTGAGGATCAGTATGCTCCCAGCAGTTGATCCAATGTTCTCCAACAGTAACTCTGATTTCGAAAGCTCTAGCAAGAAAGAGATAGATGCATGCCTTTCATCAATACTACTGCTGGATAGCAGCTTTATGGTTCTTGAGACGGCTCTGGTTTTCACTATGATTTCCTGTATGTCATGAAAAAAAAAAATTATTTACATGCAAGATGATTTGGAGCTGAAGCTGCACTTCAGCACAG
The DNA here is from genome assembly GCA_015844335.1 of Chrysopogon serrulatus. Lineage (NCBI taxonomy): Eukaryota > Viridiplantae > Streptophyta > Magnoliopsida > Poales > Poaceae > Chrysopogon > Chrysopogon serrulatus. The sequence goes on from JADLZL010002593.1 coordinate 143,487, forward strand.
TTTCAGTACAAAAATAGCATTATAATGTGCAAGGATTGGGGAAAAGATCAAAGATGGCAAAAGTTATGTCTTACACACACCTTTCCTGCATCATCCTCAACCAACAGGCAGAGGAGATCAAGGGAGTCACAACGAATAAGTGAATCCTTGTGATCCAGAAGACGTGCTAGGAACTTGGTGATGCCAATCTTGTGCATCTGGTCCCTGTTCTTTCTCCTCAGCCTAGCCAGCACCTTCAGCTCATGTATGGCCTCAAGCACCATAGCCTCCGTGGTTGCCATAGAGAGTGCAGTTCGGGCGATCCTGATCCGCGTCGTTTCATTCCTTGCAATCCATTCTGCAATTGTGCTCTTCAATGGAAGATTGCTCCTCAGTGTCTTGCTCTGCATTGCCATCTTTGTAACAGGACATATCACAGGTTCAGAGCCATTGGTAAATTTCTCAAAGTAATCCTCTATAGCTTTCCTGTCATAAGTCACACCACTCTCCGTTGTCACCGGATCCACCATAACCTTGTTGGTGAGAGGGCAGAAGAAAGAATCATATAACGGCTCCACATATTCCGCGACTTCAGGGAGTGAACTGAATGACTGACCACCAAGCTCGTGTGACTCCTGGTACATTCCCTGCAGGAAGTCCACCAGCCTCGGCATGTCACTGTTGTGCAGTGTTCTTCTCCTCGGCCTCTCCATTGCCACAACCATTGGCATATCTCCCTCCGAGTAGCCATCAAAGGAATGCTGATCAAACAGAACATGCCGGTTCCTGACAACCTGAAGGTGTCCACTGACCGCTGGTTCCGCAAACCTGCTGCTCCCAAACGTCGATGCCGGTAACCTGGTGAGCTCATTGCTTATATTCTTTATGACCTTGTCCAAGTCCTCTGTTATGCCGAGGAGGTCGTCGTCCATGAGCTGCTGCGCGATCGCGCTGCACCTCGTGATGAGGTCCTTGGCGAGGTCGACGTTGGCAGCCAGGTACTCCATTACGTGCAGCGTGTTGGTTGGGGAATTCTGCGCCTTGTGCACCTCCAGTGGGGGCAGGGCTCCATGGTGCAGGTGGCTGCCGACATCCATGAAGTTCTCGTGCTCAGCATCCACGGCTGCCGCTGACGACATGAGCTCGGAGATGGCTGCTAGCACAGACTCGGCGAGCGATGCCTTCCTGGCCTGCGCTTCACTTCGCTGAAACAAAGGGAAAGTGAGTGTTAATTAGGCACCAAAGAATGTTTTTTTCTTCTTCTTTTCTTTTCCTTTTGGTGTGGAAAAAGGGTACTAGTTCAGAGTTCAGACTAGGAAGTCGTAAAGAAGAAACCTACCAACTTTGTTTGTTGGATACAAAAGTACAATTCTGCAATCTTAAGGTGATAAAGGGTATTAAATTAAATTCTAAACAATTGGCGGATGCTAGTTGTATATAATAATCATACTGCAGGGGGGTGGCCTCATAAATTTGTTGCCGCATATAAAGAGTATTAAATATAAAAAAAAAAATAAAAATTCCCAGCTGTTACACGAACTTTATGGCAGAGATTGTACGTTATCTGCTGTCTGCTGCCAAAAGACTGTCCAGTCCAGATTCTCAATGGTCCTAGGAAGCAGGGGTGGCCACTTCCCACCCCCCCCCAAATTCCCATGAAGAACAACCAACATAACGCTATTCACGATTGTTTGGCAGGTGGTGTTTGTACGTTATCTGCTGTCTGCTGGACGACAGAAACAGTTCTCATGGTCCTGGAATAGCATGAAGAACACACTACGCACGATGGTTGGCAAAGGACGACAGAAACAGCTCTATAATACACACTTGAATTGTAATTTGACAGGCTCAATCTGTAGCCCCCAAGCACCTTGGAAACTCATCGTGAGGCCGTTCTAATTTTTCTCAATTGAAATGAGAAGGAATAGGTCCTAATTTGTCGTCGCAAGGTACAACAAAGCACAGTAATCAATAGAGAGGAAAACAAGAAGAGCAGCAATCTTTGTCCTCAAAACAAAACAAAACTCGACTCATGGAATTTCCAACAGAGCCCCGCCGAATAAACCACTCAAGTCACAAATAAGGAAATCAAGTAGGCAGGCAGCGGAACATACCTGCATCCAATCCAACCAAGAAGTTGAAGGAACTGAGCTTGCTCTGTCTGCTCCCTCCCCCTCCTCCGATCCCCTGACCAGCGGCGGCAACGCTACTACTATTACGCTAGCAGCAGGCGGGGAGCATTCTCCTCCTCCCCTCCCCTCCCATGTCGTCTTCCTCAGCTCCAAGCCAGACCCGGTCACCCAGAAGGCATGGCGCCCACGTCCGCAGTCCGCTCCGCCCAAACACAGCGCCGCACGCAAACGCAACACCCGAGGTGGTAGAAAGGATATCGGATGGAGACCGGAGAGGGGTGGTGGTGGGAGACCGCGCTGGCTAGCGGCTGGCAGCTCGCAGACCCAGTCGTCGAGGTCACTCTCCTCACACCGGCAGGCACACCGCCCTCTCTCTCTCCCTCCCTCCCTCCTGTTTAGAAGAGATTGGCAGAGAGGCGGCCGCCTTTTTCTAATCTCACAGCTCACGCGGTCACGCCCTTTGTTTATCAGCACTGCACTGCAGCAGGCAGCGCAGCACTGGCTCAGGCTGGACAGAGAAGACTACAAAGATGTTGACCTTTTTGTTACGGAGCTGAAACTCATCAGTCGGCTGGCCACAGTCGCTCCCCCCACAGAGAGAGCACAGAAGGGATGAAGATGAACACGCTCGCTTGCAACGCACTCCACCACGCGTCGCGTCGACCGAGCTGGGCGTTTTTAAGGGATGGATTTCACGGCAAGTCTCGGTAAAGCTGAGTGATGACAACACTCACTGTGCAAGCTGTTTTTGTTGGCTCTGCATTTGGACGGCTCCGGGTGAGTACTGCTAGTATACGCCAACGGTTCTTTAATTGGAAATGATTATAGGAACAATCAGTGGCAGGTAGGCTACGCGGTCATTGGCATGCAGTACTGCCACCCTTCCTTCCGTTTCCCTGAGAGATGACCACAGTGTAGAGTGGGTTCACGTGCGAGGTTTCGGAAACCAGAAAAGGCGCTTCTGGATTGCCTCGCCGCACCACCCTCCCATATGGTTAGTTTTTGTAATCTTCCCGGGAATGGACAGGTTACTGGTCCCAACTCCCAACTGTAGGTGGATTATTTATTTATTTTTAATTTACTAGTATCAGGTAAAGGAAGAAATATACGTAATGTGCATGTAGTTTTACCAAGCGCATGCATCTTCGAACACATATACAGTATATATGTTTTCGAATTAAAAACCTGAGCGGCTGCCCTCGAATTCTTCCTTTTCGAACAGATGACATTATGTGCGTTTGAAGAAAGGGGCTACTACTCTGCATGCATACATGAGACAAAATTATTGCAGCACAGTTTTTCGCTCGGCCTGCTGATTATTCATGAGGACTTGGATGTTACGTTTCGAGGAAGAAAAGGGCCCTTTTCTGTTTGCTGAATAGCTCTCCTCCATTTGCCCCGTCACGAAGGCATGACGGCATTGATGGTCATATGCCGCGCTGTCCACGACAATCGTCGTCTGTGGAATGCAACACCATTAAGTGCTCTTAAATCTTGAGAGATAAGCCTTAGTACCTCTATCATATCCATGCATGTAACCCCTTCCAGCTACCTGGTTTGGACTTATCCCTTTTGAATCATTAATTTTTGCTAAGTGCGTGCCGATTTAAGCGCTACTTTTCTTCGTTCTAAATTATAAGTCAGTTTGACTTTTTTTAGTTCATCTATTTTGTTACGTATTTAGACACATTATTATATCTAGATACATAATAAAATGGATGTACCAAAAAAATCAAAACGACTTATAATTTAGAATGGTGAGAGTACTTTTTAAGTTAGTGATTCTAAAAAAAAAAAACAATAGTCCTACATAAGATCAGATGAATTCAATGACGAAACTACTAATGTCGACATGGCGCTGATGACACGGTCACAAGCTTATCCACACACCGCTGTGTCCGTGTACGGGTACGGAGGAGCTGACTTTTGTTCGCAAAATGAGCTAGTTAGCGTGCACAAAAGCCTCGATCGATTTGGTTGGTACGACTCGGCACGGATCACTCTTTTCCTTTTCTTAAAGCCCGGTGTAATTATTTAAAGAAAAACGCTAGTAGGTTATTAGATTGATGATTCCAACTCGAGTGGACAGATGGCGATAGCAGGGTAGAGAGGTTAGCTGAATGTATAGGTATTATAGGGACAGTTTGATTAGTGCTAAACCTGTCCGGCTGTCCCTCCGAGCTGCATGATTGATTCAACTGTCTGTATCATCATTCATTGTAGCAGAGGCCGAGCGATTGGGCAACCAGCTGCACACGGCTACCTACAAACTGCATTCATTGCGCTCATACGAGTGATAGGGATACTATCTCCTTGTGTTCCCTACTACTCCCTCCGTTTCAAAATATCTGTCCGCCGTTTCCCCGGTAAACAAATCGCGCAAATTTTATAAATAATAAATATTATCGATTAGTATCATAATTAGTATCATTGAAAAGATCTTTGAATCTAGTTTTTCAACAAAATTATTTGGAGATATAAATATTGCACGTATTTTCTATAAATCGAGTCAAACTTGCGGCACGAAAATCGAAAACGACAATTATTCCAGGACGGAGTAGTAGAGATACTATCTCTTTGTGTTCACATGCTAGTGATAGGGATATCGAGACTAGAGAGCGAATGTTTGGCGATTTGGGCCCGGCACCGGCACGGTTCACATAACCACACTGTTTACTGTTGTAGTAGGATCCGGATCTCCAGGTATTGCAACTCGCCAACTCGCCTGGGCACATCTAACCTGAAAACCGATTACCTCACCGAACTGAACCGAGACCGAACTGGAATATCGGTTTTTTGGTTCGGTGTTGGTTTCTAGCCACGGAAAGTTCGGTCATCGATTGCGGCTTCGGTTCTAGGTGGCCACCGAATCGAGAAGCCGAAGAACCGAACGTTCGAAGAGCACAGAAGACATGTTCTACTCATATTCATAACTACTGGAAACGCACACCACAAGCCCATTAGTCCAATATGGACCAACATACCACAACAGCCACTCTCCATCCAAGCATCCACCGTAGTTTTTCCAACCTTATCTCTTCTTTTCTCTTCTTTTGTCCTCTGTGTGCGGCGCCGAAGAATCACGAGCGGGATGGCGTAGCAGCAGCTGAAAGCAGGATGGCGCAATAGCAGCGGCGTGGCCGCGGCCACTAGCCAGCGACGTAGGCATGCCCACGCGTGGCAGCGGCACGGGCACGAACGCAAGGCGGGTCACGGTGGTGGCGACGGCGCAAGCGCGAGAGGCACGCGACTGTGTGACGGTGCGACGCAGGCTCGCAACGACTAGACGAGCGGCCGAGTGTCGAGCGAGGTGGCGCAGCGCGCCCATGCGTGGCCTCATCCGGCGCAGGTTATGGTGTTTCCCCCTTCGATTTTACCTTCTCTGTGCTAGCTTCGGTTGAACCGAAAAACCAAACTGATTAAACCGAAACCGAACTCATCGGTTTTTGATTCTGTAGAATACCGATCGGTTGCTGAACTCTGGAAACCGAAGTTCACATCACCCGAGCAACCCGAACCGATTTGTCAGTTAAAATTGAATGCCGAGGCTGATTGCAAACAACGGCTGAACGGCGGCTAAAACCCATGCATATGCATCTCGGAATCAGTACTTTCTTGGTGTTGGTACTATATACTGTACGGTACGGTGAGCGGATTGACAGTGAGAGTCGTCCTGTCTTGTGGAATTTTCATGCACGGCCGGTCTGCCCGGAACGTACTCCTTATTTAAAATATGGCCATAAATAATGGAAAATAAACCGGCACGCAACGCACAGTACTTTGTTGAGTGGGCAGTGCAGGTAACCAAAATAAATTATATTTATATAAAAAAAAAAAAAAAGATACTCCCCCTCGTATAGAGGAGGAACACGTGTACCAGTCGGTTACGAGCCGGACAAAAATGCCGTTGCCTTGCCCGGACCCGGAGGCAATCATCATCATCCGCCAGGCTGCTACGGTACGGTGAGCGGATTGACAGTGAGAGTCGTCCTGTCCTGTGGAATTTTCATGCACGGCCGGTCTGCCCAGAACGTACTCCTGCGTGGACCACGCTGGCCATAAATGGTGGAAGAAGAACACCGGCACGCACGCACAGTACAGCTCGCAAGTGGGCAGTGCAGGTAACCAGCGCCAAGATACGCCGTCCTCTTCAAAAGCGAAAAAAAAGGCCATCCGGGACTCGTAGGTGCGAGGAACACGTGTACCAGTCGGTTACGAGCCGGACAAAAATGCCGTTGCAATTGGCAGGAGGGCAGGCAATCATCATCATCCGCCACTATTTGCTAACAAAATCCTCTGCTCGCCGGAGGCCGGAGCCGGACGTACCGTACGGGTCACCACCAAAGCAGGTCAGGACGTAACCGGACCGGCGGGCCAATATATTTAAATCCGATCCCCGCCATACCTAAAATACTGAACCGATCCAACGGCACGGTCGGTGACCGCTGCCGCCGCTGCACGGCCTCCGCCGGGCTTGGTGGGCGTGGGCACGGGCACTGGGCTGTGCCTGGTCAAAGCAACAGGGGGGAGGTGGAGGTCCGGTGAAAATGACTGTGCAGTGCAGTGCAGGCGTGCCGAAGGACGGCCTTTTTCCGGTCCCACGCCTCTCTGATCGCTCTGCTCCAGCGGTCGACCGGGGTTTTTTATTTTGCGCCGGGGCTGCTATTTAAACCACGCACGCGCGCGATGCCATGGAATGGAAGGAAAACCGTTCGGTGCCCCCGTTGGATGGATGGACTTTTGGGAGAATTTTGGGTATGGGGAACGCGGGAGAAACATGCATGGAGAGATTAATGAAGATGGACTACTGCATAGGGATATGAGGAGTTAGCCCTTGTTCAGTTCGAAACTTGCATGAATTTGAAAAATAAAGGACGATGAGTGCGGATAGCCTGACGTATTGCAACCGGAACGGTGGGCCACGGCATCAGACTCCGATCCCCGCCTGACCCAAGTGAACCGATCCAACGGCACGGTCGGTGACCGCTGCCGCCGCTGCACGGACTCCGCCGGGCTTGGTGGGCGTGGGCACGGGCACTGGGCTGTGCCTGGTCAAAGCAGCAGGGGGAGGTGGAGGCCCGGTGAAAATGACTGTGCAGTGCAGTGCAGGCGTGCCGAGAGGGACGGCCTTTTTCCGGTCACGCCTCTCTGATCGCTCTGCTCCAGCGGTCGACCGGGGATTTTTATTTTGCGCCGGGGCTGCTTCAAACCACGCACGCGCGCGATGCCATGGAATGGAAGGAAAAGTGGAAAACCGTTCGGTGCCCCCCGTTGGATGGATGGACTTTTGGGAGATTTTGGGTAGGGGAACGCGGGAGAAACATGCATGGAGAGTTAATGACGATGTACTACTACATAGGATCGGTGCCACCGCAAGTTCGCACTTCACGTCGGACACGCCATGACTTAGCCTATCCGCACTCATCGTCCTCTATTTCTCTCCTTTATACTGCCTAGTCAGCAAGATTCTCTCCTCTATATTCAATTCTCCCGCATCTATCCATCCTTTATATCATACTCTATCCACTGTGGGGCCCACTTATCACTTTATTTAAATATATTTATGTGGGGGTCTAGTTTTGAAGGATTTATTGCAACGAAATTTAATGGTGCAATCAGAATTTAATTTGGATTTATGGTTTGTGAGTTAAAATATTTTTTTAGAGGATTAAACCAGTGGTGCCCACACTCCCTCTCTCCTCCCTCTCACATGCTTCCTTCCCCGCCATGCGTGCGCGCTCGCCATGCTGCTGTCGCGGTGGGGCCAGCAGCAGCAGCAGAATAGCGCAGCAGCTCCGGGACAACGCCACGAATCGGGAGTCAGAATGTTAGCGCGGTTATAACGTATACCGCTGTAGCTGGTTTTATACGCCATTTGCTGGCGTGGCTGTTTACCGGGTTCCTTTACAGGACCCATTGCAGATGGTCTTACCCTCCCAGACGATCCACGAGGTGCCATGGCCACTCAGCATTCGCCCTGCCTTCCTACTCTGACCTTGGGTCACCAAACACACTCCTTGTTTAGATTTCAGATTTTTTTACTCTCTCTCCATCACATCAAGTTTTAACCCGCATGAATAGAGTATTAAATATAAGTAAAAAATAACTAATTATACAGTTTAGTTGTACATCACGAGACGAATCTATTGAGCCTAGTTAGTCTAGGATTAGACAATATTTGCCACATACAAACGAAACGTGCTACAGTTGCAAAATTAAAATTTTTCCACCTTTTCGCGCAATCTAAACAAGGCAACACTGCCCCGGACGTATGTGGTGGACGAACGAAGACTGTCAGCAAACTATTTTCTCCATAACATAACCGGTTGTCTTCTATAAATATCATTTTTTGAGTATAATGCATCCAACAACTGATTCCAACAGAACAGCAAACTACTTTTGATTTAAAGGCATCCTATTAATTGGGCTCAATGGCTGCAGAATTTGCCCAGTAGTATAATGGACTGTCGAAGCTGTTACTGAAGATCGCCAGGATGCTGAGACGGTGGATACCGCTTTTCAAACCAGAGATGGGGCAGCAAGTGGGGGCCTTCGTCAATAAACTGGAGTTGCAAGCAAGCTCGCCACCTCGACTCCCATAGAGATTGATTGCAGCGACTTCGTCATCAGAGTTGGTTCCATCGGGTGCTCAACGTTTGGTTACAAGTGTTCCGATGATGTGTGAAGACGTAGCTTTTCTAGTCAATTGTTGGTTATTCTAGTCTCTATCAGGAGGAACATAGTCATTCTGCTAGAGACAGTAGTCTATCAGGATGGCCATAAGACATGAGACTCAGTTTGCGCGCCGATCGTACGCTTTGAACGTTTTGCTTTTTGCAATATAAAAGTACGGGAATCCTTCTTTTCTAAAAAAAATTGCCTAGTAGCTTCTACTATATAGAAAACCATGTATAAAAACAATAATTGCTCCCAACGCAGTATTTGTTAGACGTGTCGTGCTAAAAAATTGCCTAATCATTTTACGTGCCTTCGTGTGTCCGGCGATCAGCTGGAGCACCTCCCTGTCGACCCAACGCCCACCCCTCTCCCTTCTCCTCCATCTGCCGCTCTCTCCTTTCCCTTCGCCATGACACCCTGGCTGATGCAGCTATGGCGGCCGCAATGCCAGAGCCTGACGTGGACGACGACGATCTAGGGGGGGGGGGGTGTGACACCGGCGGTGGTGTCTGCAGCGTGATGCGCGATGACATGGATGAGGCGTGCCATCGTGCGGCTCGTGGGCATCATGGCCTCTGTGTTGCTACACCTGCCGAGGGGAAGATCCACGTGTGTTCCTCATTAACGCCGCCATGGGGAGAGGGCTCTGGGTTCCTCATCGACGCAGTGGCGCAAGCTCTGTACGCGGCGGTGGCATGCGAGCTCCAAGCAGTGGCAACCACGCGACCTCCATCCTGGCGTGCGGCGCCACTCGTTGTGCGTTGGAGCACGGAGGAGAGCTGAAACGACAACGCGCCGCACGATTGAGCTCCTATCGTGGCAGCAGTGGCGTGTGAGCTTGAACCGACCGCTCCCGCGTGAGTTTCGTCCATGGTGGTAGCGTGCAAGCTCCATCTCTTTGTGCGAGGTCGATGGAACCGCACAGTATCTGGTGGGAGCGGGTAGAAACGACGCAGATGCCCCCAATGCGATTGGGGTCGTTTCTTCATCATCGAGGCACACGTGGATGCTGAGCATTTTGTGGCCTGTGTTCTTTTTACGAACCATTGTGGCCTGTGTTAGGTCCAGGTCGGTCCGAAAAAAGTTCCAATTATCTTATAGGCTAAAAAGTCCAGCTGGGCAACTCGGACCTAATTCTCTAGGCGAGCCGCTCGCACATGTTACACTGTAAAATGGCTAAAAATAGCATTAGGCCAGGTTGGGGCCAAGAAAAAAAATTCAACAACAGGATTTGTGTCTAGACCGTGTCCACTACAGTTCGTGTGCAGGCCAAAACCCACTGGCCGGACCTACGGGCCGGACTCGATTTGCTCGGGTCTATTTCTAAGTTAGAAACAGTTTATTCGTTTCCTTCACTCTTCTTAATAAATCTAGTGCCACTTCAACAAAATGCTTATGTGGCGACGGAATTTATAGAGATAGAAACTACTCTTATTTCTATGTTGGTATAGAGGCCTGTTTCAGTGGAGTTTCATGTCTTAGTTTCCAGCGCACCGATATTTTGGAAACAATCTCATCCCATAAAAGTCTCTCTAATTCCATGATCTATAACCATCTCTTATCTCTTCATCAATATAGTGTCATATCATGGTACTTAATTAATGTCCATGAAACTCCATTGAAATTAGCCTATAAGGCCCCATTTGGCATAGTTTAATTGTTTTAGCAAAAATATTTAGCAAAACATAATCACCGGCGGCTTTATGCATGGCTGAGAGAGAGAAATGATGAAAAAAGGCATGAAAAAATATTTTTCAGCTTCACCACTCTTCCTTGCTTTGTGAGAACATAAGAAAGAGCTTCACACATATAAGCTCTATTTGGTAGGGCTCCTGCTCTGGCTTTGGCTCCTCTAAAAGTGCCCTATGCAAGCCTTTTCAAACACAACTAAAGTTAAATGTAGTGTTTGATAAAGAAAACACCTTGTAAAACAGTGTGGTTCTTCCAGACAAGTTGTTGGGAAGGAGCCTTTCCAAACACAACTAAAGTTAATGCAGTGTTTAATGAAAAAAAAACAACTTGTAAAGCTGTTGATGAAACTACTGCAACTGGCAAAGGGGACTCTGTTGAAGCTGCCCCTATTACGTTAGACAGCGCATAGAAATCCAAACCGAAGCCGATCAAACGGTGCAAGCAATGAAAGCAAGCATACATGCGCCGCGTGACGACGGAGAGAGACGACGGCGTTCCCATTCCCAGTTTGTTCGCGCCCCCGTGGACGACACGACTCGGCCACTCCACTCGGGACCTGGCGAGTCGACGGCGTGGGGCTCCACGACCATGAAGCCTGCACCTGCACGCGCGGTGCGCTACCTGCCATGCCAACTGCCGAGGGAAATCACGGGGAGCCGAGGAAGCATGAGTACATGCGGAGGGACCGTCGTCGCTCGCCTCGGTTTCCGACTCGCCGATGAATTCTGGAGGAAGGACAAGCAACGAACGGCGACTACTAGCATCGTTTCTTGTTCATTGTACGGTGCAGCGGGGCATGTGGCTAGATTCTTCTTTTTTTAACCCTCGTCTCCACTCTCCGGTGTCGCTTGCTACCATCTGGGTCTGTCTGGCGTTGACCACCGGTTTCCGCAAAAGCACAGGGCTATGGTATATCCTCCGGTAATTTGTGAATTTCTAAGATTATTATTTCTACAATACAAACGGGTTATTGCTTTTTAAGCAACTGTCCACATATTTACAGGGGACAGTTTATATAAGCTGCAATTACTCTTAGAGCTAGTTAAAAACGTGTTGCTAAATAAACCGTCCTTGAAAAACTAGGAAGACAGTGTAAAGATCATTTTTTTTTTTTTTTTTTTTTTGTTTCTCATTTGAGACATTTAAGTTTCCATTTTCTATGACTAAAACACCATTCCATAGTTTAGATAATTGGAATTTTGAGGGAGCCTTTTGCCAAAATTCTACCGAGAGAAAAATGACGATTATTTGTATTTTCTTTCTATGATTTATTGGGAACTCAATGGTTTGGATGTAGTATTACCCTCTATAAACTACAGGTAAAACAAACGTGTCTTTTTTCTGAATTGTTAAATTAGCCTTCACAATTTAAATTGTTGAGTGCATACAAAAAAATTTTGGATCTAAAATACAACTGACAATACAAGGAATAGACAAATGGAAAAGGAAAAAAGAAAAGGAAATACAATTCAGAATTTGGCCCTAACACAGCTAGATCGTGTTCTAGGGACATAAACAACTAAAGCATCAATGAAGTTAGTGCCTTGAGCAATTCCAAGAGAGTTTTATATCTTCCCAATTTAGCAGAGAAGTTGGAAAGAAAAGTCTCCCAATAACACAAGATGCAGAGAAGTTGATCGAGAGTTGAAAGATATAAAAATTGATTTTATTCAAATTAAATGGCTCTCCAGACGAGAGCTTAGAGAGTGGATTAAAAAATTATTAAAGGTGCTTTTGGCTAGCCGTTCCATTAAGCGCAGACACAAAACTTGAAGTCATCCCAAGCTCCGTTCCCTTGCTATCCCAGCCTCTGGTTCAGCCTGTCCAGTGGCAGCAACTCAGCTCCATCCAATTTCTCCGCCGCTGCCTGCTCTTCTCGGATCTGGACATGTATCGTTCCAACCATGACCTCTGATCCTTTGGGCACAAATCTTCTAACTTGTGTGATTCAAGATCCTCCATCACAGGATCTGTGAATAAAGCCATCATTTGAAATTACACAATGTTTATAGCTACCCGCACACTCCAAAGAATTGATGACAAATGATATTTATTAGGCAAATTTTGCTCACGGACACCGTGCAATCGTGGAATTGTCGGATACACACCGCGAACTTCAAAATTTATTCAGTATCATCATGAAATTGGGGTTATTTTCGTAACACACCACAATGATTACTTTATTCATTTATCCAGACCGTGTACCGCTTGTTGTGCTGGTGGCCATCATGTACCACGCATTCATTCGGCAAGATCATCGTGCACTTCCTCGCCTCTAGTGGTGACATCAAGGACTTCGTCTTCGCCGTCTCCGGGCAAGGCACCGGCGGCGGTTCCTCTGGATCGACACCAGTAGCGCCAGCGAGTTGCCGTCGCCCATGGCGTGTGGCTGAGACATATCAGAGTTGTAGGCCACCACACCATCCATCTCCAAACAGAAGCCGTAATAATAAGCTATACAAGTTAAATCAACACCGTGTCCCTTATGCGGCATTGAGTCTGAGCTAGAATGGATGACACTGTCATAGAATAAAAGATTGAACTGCATGTCATTCAAGTAACTGCGTAAAATAAGCTATACATATTCTTTTGCCCATGTCTTGTTTTTGACCTATGCTTATAAATTGTCATGTTGGTACGTTCAACGATAACGATGATACAAAGTCTAATTTGAATTCGTACTAGAATATATATATATATATATATATATATATATATATATATATATATATATATATATATATATATATATATATATATATCATTACATAAGTCCGTTTTTGAGTCGCAACAATACATAAAGTCAGATTCCAATACATATATTGGAATAGACGGCACAACTATTATATGAATATCCGAGCTATCAAGTTATTTAGGTGACCACACAATATAAGATGCATGATCCGTTACAAACACACGGGCACATTTATTAGCCTAATATTAAACATGTAAAAATTTATTTTTATTTTTTTCAACTATCTTTATCTAACTATACAAATGTGGAGAGTTCTTTCGTCCCATTTTTTTAACCTTCGAAACTAAACTTACACCCTCCGCGTCTCGATATAACCTGAATTCATGGTTTATACTCATATGAATTAGAATAGCTCCTGTTATGAATGATATGAAATCCAATTCCTAGGTGCATTAGTTTCATTCTATATACTTCCCCTGTTGTGAAGTAGACACATAAGCCATACTCATATGAGTTACAATTTGCGTCTTGCAGTGATACGAAATATAATTTCAATATATATTAGTCACGAGCATATTTGCTAATCTTTTTTATGGTCCTGATTTTAGTTTTTGATAAACATAGGTTGCTCCCGAGTTGGAGCAAGTACTGGACTATTCAGGCAAATTCGCCGGAATACGGCCAAGGACAGATTGTTCCGTCTTTGCCAAGTTCGGCGTTCGAGGCTGCCCCAGGGTTCAATTCTCACTCCATTTTGTCGATTCGATTGAGATTTGGGATATGAGTTAGATCCTTGGTCAATAATATTCCTTTATTTTCAGGAACATGGTTGGCATCGCAGATTTATTTTTTAAAAAAAAAAATTTTGGCGACACATTACACAGCATCACATGTCCCACATGGCAAAATTGGATGCCAGGTAACCCCTCCGAGCACTGACATTGACTTACTACCTTCCGTCCCTAATTTAATTTGCATATTTGCTAATCTTTTTATGGTCCTGATTTTAGTTTTTGATAAACATAGGTTTTTTGGAGCAAGTACTGGACAAGTTTCAGGCAAATTCGCCGGAATACGGCCAAGGACATTGTTCCGTCTTTTTCGGCGTTCGAGGCTGAAAATCACCCATTTTGTCGATTCGATTGAATGGGATATTTATGTCTCTAAATAAATTTATTAAAAAACTAGATGGCAAAATTGGATGCCAGGTAAAGCATCATTGACTTTTTCGATGATACTAATTATGATAATTTTAATTGTTAATATAAATTTATTATTAAAATTACTAATTATGATACTAATTGTTATTTATTTTTTTTAGGATTTAGCATGTCGACAATTAAAAAGGAACGGAGGGAGTATAACATTATAAAACTAACTAATCATAGAGCCACAACAATCAATTACTCCAAAAATAGGACAAAAAACAGAGCACAAAATTGCGACAGGTCCAACAGAGACGCGCAGCAGATTTACAGCCACTCTTCACCGAGACCAAATCGCTGCTTCTCCTCCGTATCAACTTGCTTGGGTCTTCCTCATCCCCACGTCCTTGTCTTCACCGCGGCAGCACATTTTCCCTGATCCTCTTCCTGTTCTACTTCTACCCATTTGTTCAGCTAATACGCTCCGCTTCCGTCGCTTCAACGGCACGGGAGAGAATCTCTACACAGCCAATCGAAGTCTTCTCTTGCCTTGCTGCATCTCCTATCCTGTTCCGCGAGATTCGTGTAGATTCTGCTACTGATAAAATTTTGGAGTTCTTGAAATTTCTTGTACGAGCGTCAGTAGCCAACTGCTGATACAAAGATCCTAGCTTGTATTTAGTCCCTTTCTGTGACCTTGCCAAAGAATTTGGTCTCTCAAGAATCCGCTACTCTGCTGCTTTGGGAGATTGACCATGGGCGGCGGCGGCGCCGCTAACGACGGCATCCCGGTGGCCAGCGACCCGCTGCTCCCCACGAAGCGGCATGGGGACGAGGACGACGCCGGTGCCTCCGCGTTCCACGAGTTCGACGGCGCCTCCTTCGCCGGCGCGGTCTTCAACCTCTCCACCACCATCGTCGGCGCGGGCATCATGGCGCTACCGGCCACCATGAAGGTGCTCGGCCTCGTCCCCGGGCTCGTCATGATAGTGCTCGCCGCGCTCCTCACCGACGCCTCCATCGAGCTGCTCGTGCGCTTCAGCCGCGCCGTGGGGGCGCGCTCCTACAGCGCGGCCATGGGCGACGCCTTCGGATGGTGGGGCAGGAGGCTGCTCCAGGTCTGCGTTGTCATCAATAACGTCGGCGTCATGATCGTCTACATGATCATTATTGGTAAACGAAACACATCATCTGGGCGCAGCCTGAATTTCGACGCAACTCATCTGTTTCTCTGTGCCTCATTTAATTTCTAAGGATTGTGGTGTCTTGGTCGTTGATTTGACAAATTGAACTTATATATTCTACTGCAAGTAGTAGCTCAATCGGTTTTCGGATTATTCTTACTCTTGGCTGTGGATTTAGGACTGATGTTGCTTCCTGTGCAGCATACACCGAATGAAAATGAAATATTGGGCAATTGACTATTTCTGTATTCAACAAATTTCTGCCCATGGCCTCCATTTGTGCTTGCTATGTCCCCTCGCTAAAGAAACCTGGGGCCTCATCTTAACCTGGGAGCATTATGATGCCGACCTCATATGCCCACAGATCCAGCCATTTGATATTGGTGCTTGGTGGGAACAAGTGGCTGCTAAAATCCCAAAGCAAAGGCGGCGACACTTCAACGGGGTGGTAATCTACACATTCTGGAACATTTCGAAAGAAATGAATAGGAGGATCTTCCAGAACAGCTCCATGGACGCAAGGCTGGCGGCCTCTAGAGCCAAAGAAGACATCGAGCTACATAGGAAAGTGTTCAATAACATTTTCACACTAGTCCCCACCTAAGCTGGTTCTCTCCTAGCGGAGACAGTGTCTTCAGTGTGTGCCCTTTGGGACCCTCAGGCCATTGGCCATTCAGTACATAAACTCTTATTCCTACCTTAATTGAGAGATAGAGCGCATGCCATGTTTTTTTTAAGAATAACAAAATTTCTGCCCATTACGGGAGAACACCTTTGTTAATCTGCATATGTATTTCATATATCTGTATAAGGTCTGAGACCCCATGGGATGTTTGGTGTAAGCTCTAGACATTCCACAGACATGGTCTGAAAGGAAATGTGAGTTTGTTTCACTTGTGACCGACCAGAAGCACTTAGTATCATATTGCTTTTACATTTTCAGGTTTGCATTTTATGTACTTAGTATTAATTCCTACTGAATATTTGATGTTTACCACAGGTGACGTGCTTTCTGGAACCACTTCTGGTGGTGAGCATCACTATGGTGTGTTAGAAGGATGGTTTGGCATACACTGGTGGAATGGGCGTTTCTTTGTTCTCCTTGTTACAACCATTTGTGTTTTTACTCCACTAGCATGCTTGAAGCGTATTGGTAAGCAATTGAACTACCAACAAATTATTACAGATTCTAGGAGATTAATGGATATTTGGTTCAATACTGTATATTTGACAATATGCGTTTCTTTTAATTTTTCTCTTGCAGATTCACTGAGCTATACATCCACAATATCTGTTGCTTTGGCGGTTGTATTCGTTATTATTACTGCAGGAATTGCTATCATCAAGTTGATAGGTGGACAAATTCCAATGCCCAAGTTGTTTCCCACTGTTCCTGATTTGGCATCTGTTTGGGAACTTTTTACAGCAGTACCGGTTCTTGTCACCGCTTACGTTTGCCATTACAATGGTATGAGCAATTTCTAATTCTGACTGTACAAAGGGAATGGAAAAGATGCACACTGCTATTTTTGTAGTTTACAAAGGGAATGGAAAGTTCTACTGTTACTGGAAAAAATGCATTAAAAATGAAAAAAGATTAATAAATGGTCATAGGCTAGTTTGATAGCTATTCCTACAACTTGTTTGAGCTGACATCTTTAGTGTACAAACAAGTCCCAGAAAAAAATGCTTGCTTCTCAGCTGTCTAAGGAGATCTGATTTACATTTTTGCAGTTCACCCAGTTCATAATGAGCTAAAGGACTCTTCCCAGATCAAGCCAATAGTGCACACATCATTAACACTATGCTCGACTATCTACATCACAACAAGTTTCTTTGGATATCTCCTCTTTGGTGAATCTACACTCTCTGATGTGCTCTCCAACTTTGATTCGAATCTTGGGATCCCATACAGTTCAGTTCTGAACGATGCTGTTAGAGTGAGCTATGCTGTTCACCTTATGCTTGTGTTCCCCATGATATTCCACGCATTGAGGCTTAATTTGGATGGGCTCCTCTTCGGCTCTGCAAGGCCTCTGTCTTCTGACAACAGAAGATTTGGCATAATGACAGCATTGCTCCTCCTAGTGATTTTTGGTTCTGCAATCTTCATTCCTAGTATTTGGGATGCCTTTCAGTTTACTGGGGCAACTGCTGCTGTCTGTATTGCCTTCATTTTCCCAGCTGCAATCACTTTAAGGTAACTTGATGCTGTTAAAACTTTGTTCTGCAATTTCCTTTGAGCAGATTTATTCACCTAGTTTGGTGTACTTTTTTTCTAGTTCAAGAATGCAGATTGACTTCTGAGCATATGGCAAATTAGAATAAAAGAAAATAAACCCTGTCTATGGTTACTCTAAGGAATATTTGTGTGGATTATGACTGTACGAATATACGTTGCTAATATTGAAATGTGCAATAGACTCATAACTGATAGAGAAGCTGGCTTATAATTTGGATGAATTTCTGGATTGGTTATTGCTGCCATGATAGTTAGTTGTTGAGGGACACTTTATTCTGGTAGCCTCTAATCCCTTTTACTTTTGGTATATATATCAGGGATCCACAAGGAATTGCCAAGAAATGGGACAAGATTCTGGCGGTCTTCATGATTGTTCTTGCTGTTGTATCAAATGTTGTAGCTGTGTACAGTGATGCCTACAAAATATTCCACAAGAAAAGTGCTCCTTCGAAAGCCTGAATTGGGGGGTGTCACTGAAGATAGATCTCTATGGTGGTTTATACGTTAGTCAATAAAAGTTTCGTAAGCTATCTAGGCTTTGTTTTTGATGATTTGTTTCACGGGGATGGTCTGACAAAAATCACGTTGTTTCATATGTGTGTGTATCTACACTGGGGATGAAGAGTTGCACGAACTTGAATTGGTTCGGTACAGTAAAACAAATTGTGCCAAATGTGAAAGTATAGAGCTATGATCATTGCTCTGTTCAATTAGACTTATAAGCCGGCTGATAAGCTAAAATGGCTGATTTTAGTTGATTTGCTATGAGAAAAAAAATTACTTTTGGACAGCTGGACTTATTTTTAAAAAATTGTACTTGATGTGAGGTAACCATCGGTACCTCTTGGAGTATGCGGTGCTCTATGCGTTCTTAAGAATATGCGAGAAACCATGGGCATCTGTTCTTTCCCGTAAAGCCAACCTCAATAGAAAGTTTTATGGAGTTTTATGAGCATTAAATATACTGACATGACACTGTATTGATGAAGAGAGAGATTATGATAGTTTTATGATGGTAGAGATAGTTTCATGGAGATGAAACTCTTCTGCACTGTTTTTAAAATCTGGGTTGATTGGAAACTAGGTCATGAAACCTACTGACAGGCCGAATGGATTTCTGTTGTTTCTCGTTGAGTGTGTTTCTCATAATAGACTGGACTTGTGTTATTTCTTGTTAATAAACAGTGGGGGGTTTATGGTTCTAGAAAGCTAACCTCCACTACAAATCTATCTTAACGTGCAAACCATTTACACCATCTTCCACTATCTACATCATCTCACTAATAATCATATTATCCCACTAACTTTCGACATCTTAATGTAAGCTATTCATATCATCGTTATTCAATTTTATTTCAAATTCTTCGCACAGTCAACTCGCCTTGCTAGTGGGCTGGAATCCAAACCATACCCACACCAGTCCATACTTGTATTCAACATAAGTAAATCCACCCCAATCCTATCCACGTCTACAGAAACCCAACCCACTCCTACAGTACCCCCACGTTATGTTAATTTAGGCTGTAACTAAACATCAAAATGTGGTTTCAGCCCACTAAGAAACCATTTCAACCCACTGAACACAAACAAGCTAACGAACATATAATTAGACTATACTTGTTGCACACTTTGAATACAGACTAAATATATTTACAAAGTATAGAGTGACATCGACTCATCGACTACAAGAACAAACATAGATGACAGAACTTTAGATTGAAAAATGCAGGTTGTCATATAGAGAGAAGCACACACATCTTGGAGAGCAGTGCCGGCCCATGATCTTGCGATATGGAGGAGCGGCGGCAGGCGACGACGCCAATACGAGTGTGGAATGGCGCTGCCGATGCGGTGCTCGTGACTCATGGCGTGGATGCAACCATTCAGCAGAGCCCGTTAGTATCCATGGGCTGCAACTAAACTAGCTCAATCCATTCCTTCCTTAACCCCAACCAATCTAGCCCATAACGCATGTGAAATCCATGGTCCACAGCGCAAAACCAAATTAAACTATAATCCAAACTGTTCAATCTATTTCGACCCAATCCATTAGCAGGTCGAACAACAACGCACGTACGAGGTATTTTCTAGTTTTGTAAAATTGTCTTCGCAACTTGGTGTGCTTTACTAAGCCCATGTTTCATACAGGGATTGGTGTCCAGTGAAGAGATGGCCCACACGATCAGGACTTGGTAGAGAGAGGGGGGGCTGGCTAGGAGGGCTAGAGGCTTATCACGAAGACCAAGCAATCCAAGACCACAGACTGTACCTCTTCCGCCTTCGCAAATCCCAGACTCCTGACACGCCAACCAGCCAAGAGCCCAAGCGACGGCGGCTGCACAAGATGAACCAGCTCTCTCTTCTCCACCGCGCCCTCCACCTACATCGCCTCTCTCCCGGACGCGGCCGCGGCCATGGTCTCACCGCCACCGCCGTTGTCCGAGCTCGGCTCATCTCCTCTGAACCCACCGTCCCACAGCAGCACGCAAAGCGCCTCCTCGCCGTAGCACCGCATCACGAGAGCATCGCGGCAGCTCCGGCGGAGAGCCACCCGCGTCAAGAGCTCGCGGTGGCGGGCAATAATAACGCCGCCACCGCCGCCGCCGGTGGCAGGACGTGCCCGCTGCCGACGTGGGCGCTCATCGGCGGCATCACGGCGGGCGTGGCCGTGGCGCTGGCCCTGTCCGCGTGGGCCGGCCCCGCGCTGGCGCTGGGGCCGGAGGGCCCCCTGGTGGAGGAGTTCTGGGACAACATGCGGCGGTACGCGCTGTACGTGGTGACGGTGAGCACGGGGGTGGCGTACGCCGTGCTGCAGCCCATAGTGGAGCTGCTCAAGAACCCCGTCACGGCGCTGCTCATCGTCGCCGTCATCGCCGGCAGCGGCTTCCTCGTCTCGCAGGTGCTCAATGCCATGGTCGGCAACTCCGACTTCATCTACAGGTACGAGTAGCCACGTAGAGCAGCGGATGGCGAGCGTGTGGCGCTGATGAGGCCTCCTCCGTGCCCGAGGAATGGAGATAGATGAACGTGTGACGTGTCAGCAAATCATTCGACCGTGTACTAAGTGTGTAACCAGCTGGAACGCCGCGCCTCTTCAAGTTCGACTTCCTTTTCCAGCTAGAAGAGGAATGTGACTGAAATTGAAGTTTCATGTCTCGTTATGGATGCATTTTACTATCAGTCTGACATTTACTTATTTACTTTGCAGCAACAAGCTAAACATTAAAACACTCAATCTTTTCGAGTTATTCTACTTAACCAATCGACCTAATCAAGCTAACAACTAATCTCTCCATTCCAAATTATTAGACATGTGAATGTCAATGTCTTATAAATCTGAATTGAGAGAGTACACAAGCTACAGATTGCACAAAGTGAATATCACAAGTGTAATAGGCAAACCAACGAGGACAAGTGACACCACGATTTTTTTCCTAAGGTTCAGTTTTTTTTTACCAGCAATTCCATCCGTATTGAGCGAGTTTTTGGATCACCGCGCCTCTGCATCCTCGCAACGTGGATACTTATTTATAAGCTGGCTAATCAATAAGGCACTACAACAAGCCTATTAATACCATGAGATGTCCTGACCTGGCGGTGAACAGTGCATTTCTAAAAAAAAAAATGGTATTTCCGGACCACTATGTTTTTCCAGACAGTCCGGTGCATAGCGTACAATCTGTGAGAGCACGGCTACAGACTAATAGTTTGCAGAAACATTTTGTCCCCTTAGACAATCCAGTGTCCATTCGGGCAGTCTACCAGATTATAACATGCACAAATATGAAAATATGAATTGTCCATATTTGGGCACCATGTGGCTCCACATGTTAGCAAAATCTAACTCCATTTTGAATAAGAAGGCATCAGCAGCCCCTTCTCACTCACTCACTCACTCACCCTCACTCTCAATTTTTTTGCCAAGTCGGCAAGGAAGTCCCCTACCACTACCACTATTTTTTCTATATATACAAAAGGATGGAAAAACAACAGTTTTAGAGCATCTCCAACAATTCTTTAAAATTGACTTGCCAAATCTTAAGTTTTAGCAAGTTGCTAATTTGTTTGGCAAGTGAAAAAAAATACTTATCTCCAACAACTCCTTAAAACTCACTTGCCAAAACGAAAAAGCCCGCTAACAAATGAAGAGGCCCGCTAAGCGAACGAAGAGCCCCACTAAACAAACGAAGAGCCCCGTTAAGAAACGAAGAGCCCCGCTAACTTCTCTCGATAGCAAGTCCTTTCCGCGCGCGGATATATACACGCACGAGGCCCGTGAATAGCAACTTGGGATAAATAGCAAGTTGGTTTGAGGAGTTGTCGGAGAGAGATTTTTATGTTTTTGCCAAATTAATAAGAATAGCAACCTCATTTGAGGAGTTGTTGGAGATGCTCAACTTACAAGGCTTCCAGAGCCCAAAAAGAAAAGAGGTAAAAACATTAGGGGAAATTCTCACTCCATCTAAGAATATCATCACTAATTTTTTTGCTTAGCCTTGATACAAACCAAGCTAAGCTCCTCTTTGAATTTGATCTTCTAATAAGAGTTCAAGCTGAAAGCTTTGCCATCTAAGATTACTCCATTTTTGGTGGTCCAACAGGCTATTAACATGATCTCTCTAAAGATGCCAAAATCTGATATGGCTTGGATTACCATGTCCAGGGGTTGCATATTTAGATTCTAGTGAATAGAGATAGAATCTCAGCACACAACACTGAAAGGACATTCAAAGAATAGGTGAAAGCAAGATTCTTCAACATTGATGTTACAGAGAACACAATTAGTCATCAAGGAACTTGTTTTTTCTTCTCAAAAGATTTCTTGTGTTTGAGCCTGTCTCTTAGAATAAGCCAAAAGAAGAATTTGTGTTTTCCTAAATTGCCTGCAGCTCAAAGCCATCCTATACTCCTATAATCTTAAGACCCACTAAGAGGTCTCCTTCAATCAAAAATTAGAATTTCTAAAAAGTGATGTATGATGATGTCATCAAAGAAGTTACCCCCACTTAGTCTTAATTATCTCCCACTAGCTATTTTTTGAAATAGAAAAAAAGTCATAGCACCTAAAACCAAGTATCGTAATTAAAATCCCCTGCGCACCATGGTGTTCCTCGCAATAAACTCTTCAAAATAAGACCCCACATGGATATATTTCAATAATTTTTTTACGATTCACTAATGCCGAGTAATAGATGAGCTGCGGATGAGACTTCTTTACGTACTATCATTATCTATCTTTATCGATTGAGACTCATGGTCATGGATGATGTATTGCGTTGTTTCATTTAGTTTGATTCCACTTTTCCACCTCTTTTTCCATGCGTTGTCAAGTAGTCATGTACAATTTTATAAAATTTAGATCTTATATTTTAATACTTATATGATCTTTTGCACAATAGCAATTAGCGAAGAAAATGCATATTATAATTTATGACTTGTTCAATAGTTGAGTTGTCCAATAGCAAGCTTGCTTATCTTTTTCAAATTATACCTAAAGTCGGTTCTAAATATTTTGGCGCCATAATGTAGTATGAGAACTATTATTTTGCTAATTTCCGCAGCAACGCGCGGGGAATTCCTCTAGTTTGAAAAGAGGGGAGGGCATGCTGTGTCCCCAAGAGGTGTTTGTACCCCTTCATTGAACTATAATCTTTGGATCCCCAAGAATAAGACCAAGCATCATTTGGGTAACTAGCCGAGCAGAAGCTTTTGTCGATAGAGTTAGGAAGAAAATAGTGTGATGTCCTTTTCTAGAAAAAAATTGATGGAGCATTTTGGTTTCTTGGTAAAGGAGAACGGGTGTGGTAAGTATTCTTCAAGATATCATTAGACATGTACTGTTAGCCACGTGACAAGCCCTGAATCGGGTTGGATGAGATTGAGCAGCAATTTCATTGTTTAAGGACTAAAGTGGACTTGAAAGTTCAGAGACCAAACTGAGGCTTAGACAATATTTTAGAGATGAAAACGGCTATTTTTATCTTTTTCAACACAAGCAAATATACCAGGCCACAAGTGCACGCACACAAACAATGCCAATAAAAGCCCAAACCCACATGTGCACGCATACAGGCAGCCCAGTCGGCCAATCCGTCCCAATCTCCATCTTTTCATCATTTCCTTTCATTTTTGACAAAACCAAACAGCGCGGTGAAGCGCGCACATCTCCCTAGACCCTAGTTTTCTTAGTAAGCACGAGCCGTGGATTGATGGTGGCGCTTTAGAAGACAAAGGTGCAGGCATTGTGGCTGCGTAGCAGCGACAACCTGGTCTTCGAGGTGAATGAGTCGGCGGCGTTACAGTCGGTCACGCTCAAGAAAATGATCGAGGACGGCTACATCGACAAAGTCATCCCGCTTCCCAACATCACCTCCCACATCCTCATCAAGGTCATCGCTTATTGCAACAAGCATGCCGAGCCGACCGAGTCTGCCGAGGATTGGCTTAAGATCTTCGATGCAGACTTCGTCAATATCAAGCTGGAGACCCTCATCGACCTCATGCTGGTGAGCCCCTAACCCCTTCCCCTAGATACCTTGGATCTGATTGTACTTCCCCGTAAAAGTTAGTGGCAGATCGGTCTTTGGTTTTTGAAATATCGTTAGGTTAGGTTAGGTTATGGATTTCTGCTTCGTTCGACTGCAATACCTGAATAGGGGATAGTTAGTATAGAAGATGCCTTATGATTGACCCATGAATACTGTCAATTGGACACTTGTTTCCTATGGATTTCACATTTGGTAATATGGGTTACTAAAGTAGATTGGAATGAAAATGTGTGATCATTTTGTTTTAGATACGCTACTAAAGGGTACCAGGTATGCTGTTGATATTTTGTCTCAGTGCATCTATTGCTATTCTTATGGTTTTTAGTGCAAACTGTTACTTTGGTTGATCAGCTTGTGAACTGCGCCTGCCATTATCACTTATTAGTTCTTAGTTCTGTAACATTTCATAGCTTCACATAACTGATGAATCATGTGCTTATCAGATTTGTGCCTGCAAGTAGTTTTCTGTGGGATTTGGTGCATCTTATGTTATCTTGAGTTACCTTATATTATAATACTATACATATATAGTGTACTTAAATGAGCCATAAGTTGTCCTAGTGATGAATAATGTTGTGCATCTTACATAAATGTTGCCTAAGTTGCTCTTAAGGAGTCCATGAGATTTGGCTTAACTTTTTGCTTTGGGTACATTTGTCCATGGTGTTATTCTGGTGCAATGTGATATCTCTTAGGCCCCGTTTGGATCCTTGGAATTGAATTCATTGTAATGAGTTATAATTTAGGCACGTATTAATACTAATATGGATGTATTCATACTATTGTTAGCTATGCAGAAGATGAGAAGAGAAGCTTATGTTCTACTATAAAGAAGTGAGTTGAAGAGTGTGCTATAAGTTGGAGAGTAGAAACTTAGCATGGTAATCTATAGAATCATTTTCCATCTCCCACTATGTGAACTTTGGAAAGTTGTAGAATCTCAAATTCCAAGCCAAATAGTCTAATCCATTAAGTGTATTCCAATTCTTTCAAAAATGAAGAGATCCAAATGGCCCATTAATGTTTTTCCTTCACACCTGTTGTAACATCGTAGCTGAAACCTAGGAAGGTTTAAGATCAAATGCAAATAGTAATGCAGTGTCTGTTTTTGGGCTTGGTAGGAGTATCTTAATTAAGTAAGTACGGTGGAAGTAAGTACGGTGGAATTGGTAATAATTGACTCACCTGCAGCCTTAATATACCATGGTATTGAGGTAGAAATTGATACCATATCTTCAAAATAATTTGTTTTGATGTTAAGGTATCTGAAATGACCCCTATACCTCATGCTTTGCAAATGGATACAACTGTTATCTGATTCCACCATTGTTTATACATCCTTAGAGAAAAAAGGAAATACTGAACTAATTTACATGATTTATGCTTGGCTATGGAGGCCTGGCATTGATTCATATAAATATAAATATTTGGCTGTTACAACTTACTATCTAGTGGTAGGATTATATTTTTGCTTCTAGGAGGAACCCATAAACTGTGGGATCATAATTGTTATAGATTATGATATTTTAGAAACCATATATTTTGATCAGATCTGATGCTAAGCTGTTAACAAATAAGGAACTGATAAAATATTACCCAGATATATTTTGACTCCTGGTTGCTTGAATGTATGCAACTATCTGTGGACCCCATTTATTTGCGATTGATTTCCATGTTGGGATTGTCTGACCCTTTTGATATTTAATATTCACTGATCAAAATGCACACTTGAGGAAAATATCTAACTATATGTTTGCCTTGGCAGGCTGCAAGCTACCTGGACATCAAGGGGCTGCTGAACCTGACCCGCCAGACCATTACAAACAGGGTCAAGGGGAAGATGCCTGAGGAAGTATGCAAGGTCAAAATCCAGAAAAAATTAAGCACCTCCTCCATGTCTGCCCTGTCTACCACAATGTCCTTTGTGCGAAAGCAGGGGAGGACAGATTTGATGCCTATTTGCCCCAGATGCAAGAAAATGCCAAGGAGATGTTGACTGGTTTTGCTGTTCGCGGTGAAGAATACAGAAAGCGAGGTCAGTGTCTAGAACAACCACCGTTGGAGATAGTTAATTACCTAGGTCCATCTCCTTGTGCTTATCCTCTCTTGAAATTGGAGTTAATTGTTAACTGTGCATTTATGATCCATTTATTTTACCTCTGTAGTTTGGTTTGTTGCTTTGTACCCTTCCAGTTCCATTTCCTGTAGCTTTTAGTTCTTTATTACTATTATTGCTAATTTGCTATGATGTCATTTCTAGTTCTCCCTAAGGTAATTAATTGCCAATTTTGCTTGCTTCTAATATGTACATTGCTTGCTGTCCGGTGCAGAACTTTTGGAAAGAGCATGGGGTGGGAATTAATACTGCCCTACTTTCCTATGAATCCTTGGTCCCTACACATGACTTACCTCCGGGAATATTATAAGCACAATTCTCCTGAAGTATTGGCACGTGGAAGCCAATGCTGCCACTGGTCCCGATCTTAATGGAGATGATGGGAATGAAGTGACAGCCCTGTTCAACTCGGTATCTTCCTGCCTCTGACTTTCTCCCTCTCCAAAACCTTTGTAGTCCCACTTAACTTTGACTATATGTAGCCTGATTTCCTAATTTAATTAATATTTGCACAAACTATGAAATGCTGGCATCAAGTGTATCAATATGGAGGACCAACTTTTGAATATTCTGAGGTGATGTGATAAAAAATACAATGTTGATGAGATCAGCCTGAAGGACAAGCTCACCATCTTTGCCCATCAAACGACTCTAGTGGAATATGCTAGATTTATGACCACTAGTGTTGCCTTAAAGGTGTGTCCTTCCCTGCTAACAAACGTAGCCAGACTGACTCCTTCAACTTACAGATATATTGCTCATTGAAGTTTAATGACTTTCTTGTGCCAATTGCAAATCATGGTTTCAAGTGTATCATGGCGGAGACTTGTCTGTTGTTCGAGATGCTGAGGTCCAAGACTGGAATGGTACGTGAAGTCATCTTTTGCTCCAGGATTCGGATGGTTGCCTTTAGATTTATGACCTACAATGGACATCGATGTTTTGAAGCTGCTGCCACCATGATGGTACAAGCTTTGGCTATCTTTTTTGAAACAAGACAAGCTTTGGCTATGCCAGATTGTTACCTACTTAATCTGTAGTTATATTTCTTTGATATGTGTATTTGAACTCCGTGTTGTTTTCAAACTAATCTATAGGCCATCACAAAGGAGGCCAAGTCGATGCGTAAGTTTCTGAAGAACATGTGTGAGGATATTAATGGTCCATTTTCAAGGAGCGTGTTTATCAGGGAACGAACCTTTGATGCCATGTTCAGAATATGGAAGGAATATTCTAGTGTGGAAGAGTCCACGGGGTATGATATGCACAACAAGTAATCCTTTTATTGCATACATCATTGTTTTATCTCATTATATATACAAGTTTTATCTGCAAAATCAGTTTTCTTTGCTAAGAAGATAATGCATTGTTATGTGCAATGACCAGGGGCAACACTACTTCTAAACTGATATCCGATGAATCTGGTGACAAGAATCCTTCTGAGAAGGAACTAGTTAACAAGGATAACCTGCTGCAAAGGAACGAGATGAACCAAAATACCATTTGCTCTAGGGAGGAACTACCAAAAGAAAACAACCTGGAGGAAAGGAATGAGGTAAAGCAAGATATTGTAAGGACCTTAATGTCGCTAAGGAGGCCTAGAAGGGGGGTGAATAGGCCTGCAAAAATTTCAGCTCAAACACAAAGTGAATTAAGGGAGGTGCTGCCCCCTTTTGTGGGCAACGCAAACTCCCTACTATTTTAAGTCCAATGCAGCCCAAACTTGGTGATGAGGTACTATAGATATTCAGTGACAACCCTGCAAAATCTCAACTCCAAACTTGATCAGATTAGAGGGCGGCACTGACGCCCTATGAGGGCGGCACTGACGCCCTGCGCAGAATGAACTTAGCACAATTCAAAATGTAACCAACGAAATTCAGATCAGGTAAAGTTCTAAGGTTTCTGCAGCTATATATATCATAGATTGTTAGCTAATAGGGTATATCAAATATAGCAAATTAGATCAATCACAAATCCTAATATCACTTCAACAACAATATGAATGCAAGAATGTAAATCAGCACACGGTATTTATCTCGTGGTTCGGTGTCGCCACCAAGGCTGGCCTACTCCACATTGTTGAGGTATCCACACAAGGATTGTCTCACCACAAAGGCTAGCCTTGCCCTCGGTCTCAAGTCAAGAGAGTAAACTCTTGAGATGAGAGGTTTCCACTAAATCACAAGGGTAATACAAACTGTCCCGTGGCTCACCACAAGCACGGGAGCTCACGGGAGACGCCTAGCCTTTTAGGAGGCTTCACCTCCAAGAGTAATAGATGCACAACGAAGATCGATGAAGCCCAGCAAGTGCTCAAGGTTAGGATTGCTCTAATCTGCTCTCAAACTCTTAATCATATAGCCCCAACACTTAATCACACACTAAGTAGTGGATCACTCTCACAAAGAGAGGGTTGAAAGAGGCTTTGGAATGGGTTTGCAATGTCTAGAGCATCAGCAGCACGACCAGGAGGTGTGGGATGGGTATATATACCCACCCCACTCAAACTAGCTGTTTGGATTTGAAAACTAGCCGTTATATCTATACAATGGCGGCACTGCCGCCCTGGAAGTGCGGCACTGCCGCCCTCCCAGAAACAGCACATGTTAGCTTACGAAAACAGTCATAACTTTTTACTTCGAACTCCGTTTTCAGTGATCTTGGATATTTCGGAAAGCTTGTTTCGAGGACTATGCAGCCCAGCAGAGAACATGCCTAAGATCAACAAGTGCAGGTGCAGTGCTAAGTATTTTCTCTCATGTTAGCACTCGGGTTCGGTTAGTTTGAGCACTTGAGACTTATCTATGATTCGTATTGCATCCCCATGATAGTACGGCATACCTATACTCAAGATAAAGAGAATATAACCAATTCAACCATTTGAGTCTTCAATATCTTCATATGCCATTTCTTCTCAATGTCACTCCATAAGGGGTTGCAACCATCTTTGTCTCATCTCTTCGAGCAAACACACCTTGAGCATGTGACTTGAACTATTTCAACACATATGAGTTCAACCCATAGCTTCAAGTTACTTTCAATAATGATTTGATCCTCAACATGATATGACTCCTCATAGCTTGATTAGTTTCTCGACTCAATGCAAGTACTCTCTTCTTCACCTTAGCCATGGTACCTCGGTCCTCAAGCCGTCGCTTGACCTTCACCTTCGCTTAGTCCCTCGAAGCCCTTTCCTTACTATCTTCACCTTATCAAGCCACACTCAGGTCACACCATATTAAGTATGCATTGAAAACCATTTCTTCAATATTATGATCCTTGCTTGAATATCTTCTAGATATGAATATTGAGATCAGTCAAGGTTTAGTTTGACTCACATAGAGACATACATGGATCAATATCAATATGGTCAAGCCAATTCATGATTCCTCAAATCCTTTTCATTTTGGCTTGACACTCCTATCATTCACTTTATTGTCAAACTCTTCTTGTTCATACAAAGCAAGCTATCATCGAGACCAATCTATAGTCATCAACTCATGTCTCATTGCTATATACCAAATATGCTTGCTTTCACATGTAGCTATGATATCCCACAATATATAAGTCATTTCATCAATTCTATTTAGGTTGTTATATTTTGCTTGAACTAGATTATTACCATGATCTTCCAATACAACAATACATAACTTTGGCCTTCAATTCAACACTATGTGGAATACCATCAAATTTGCCTTAGTTGAACCTTTGATACACATCTTGCTATGTAATATTCATGCATATGTAACATTGTTGATTTTCTGCTCAACACTTAGCAAACTTGTTAGACCTTTAATTGAGTTGTCATTCAATTCACCAAAATCCACTAAGGGCTAGATGCACTAACAATCTCCCCCTTTTGGGTGATTGATGACAACACAATTAAAGCTTATAAAAGATTGATAAATAATAAGATTTTGAATCCTAAGATATGGTGAGCTCCCCCTAAATATGTGCATGGAATGGAATTTAGATTTTGGCCTCAAATGCCAAATGCACATATTTAAGATAAAGTGTCGGATCTCTCTATATCTTAGCATTCGTGGGGTGCAAGGTGTCAACATGATAAACATGATACTCATGACAATTATGCAGATCAGAGATAAATGCTACAGCTGCATGGAGCGGCACTGCCACTCCAAGGTGCGGCACTGCCGCTCCTGAGACTGACAGCACAAATGCGGAAGTCAAGCACCATTCAACACATGAATGTCACACACTAGCATAAATTGTCCTTATCAAGAGCATCAATTTAAACTATCCTTGCACATGCCATATAATTTTTTTTGAAAAATCATATCAATCTCTTCCCTACCCCCTTACTTTCTCATATTTCTCCCCAAAATTCTCCCCCAATATTTCTCCCCCTTTGGCATCAATCTCCAAAAAGGATCTCTCCACCGAAAGGAAGAAATACTGGTAGACAAGTGAGGGCAAGTAGGTAAAAGTTCAGCATATAAGATTTCTCTTTTAAGATTTCTACCAAACAAAGTATGCAACAATTTAAGTCAAGATTCTTGAGAAATTAGCATATTTAGTTTATACCTCACTTAGATGACACTTTTAACATGAGACAAACTCACTATCACCACAAGAGGTATCAACCAAATATCTAATTCATTCTCTAATCGTCACCACAAGAACAAACTTATGGTGTGACTCAAAATATTGCATACACATACACACACTAGCATGTAAGGGCCTAGATGCACAAAGGTAATACAAGAGTTCATGGAGCGATATACCTTTGTTCTAAGCCTCACAATCTCCATCATGGCCATGAATTTTTTTAATTTAGTGCTTTGATGGGCTCACTTCTTTACATGCTGCAGAATAGTTTTAGTTATGCCCATCTCTCTTCATCATGACCTGGTCTCAATTGGAAGTCCATTGCTAGCTCTTGTTGTCATGTTGAGATACCAATTGAAGACATATTTCTTGATATATCACAATGAAAGATTATCCACCAATGCCAATTGAAATATGGTCTTCACAATTTTGACACCAATTGAAGGAGCCCTCACAAGATGATGCCAATTGGAATGAATGCTTGTATCTCATAATGTCACCTAGGGAATGCTCACAAAGACAAGAGATAGCATTAAATTGCACAAGCTATAGTTTCACAATTAGTGACTATTTTGGATGTGGAAGACATGTTGATCACTCATTGCAAAACCTCATAATATAGACTAAATTCTCCCTTTTTGATAGTGCATACATATATATGTGGAAGGCAAGAACATATGCACTTTTGGTCCATAAAGTCCAAATAAGAGAATTTAAGCTATATTATGGAGAGTAGCTACGTAGAGATAAAATTGCAATCCAAATGAATATGAGAGATCACTTTACCGATTTGGATTGATTTAATTTAGCATACTCATAAGAAGCTCATTCTCACTAAGAGACTACACAAATTCACTAGAAGAAAAGGTTAGTCTCAAAAGACACAAGACATAGAATGAGATCCCCCTTAATATATGCATTAAGTACTTGAATTACTTGTGAATCAGTTTAAGAGTCTAGGGGAGTTCATCATATATCTTGGTCAAGGCATGATAAATTTACATCAATTGAAATTATGCTAAGAACACATACCACCACCAAGGTAGGTAGATCCTCACACAGATTTTCATTCACATGCCCATCATAAGTGAGACTTCAATGATTTGGATGGCTACAGTTCTCACTTGATGATTTGTGAATTAGAGCTCTTATAATCATCCAAGATCCATATTAGGTTCCTAGTTCCTTCTTTACCTAAAGCAACCCACATAGAGAGCAAAAGGTAAAATTTATAAAACTTGCAAATTATGAACTAGGAGTTACCACACTTTGTTGATAAGATCCTGGGTAATCAATGAGATGGACCATATGCATTCAATGAGCTCTAGAGTGGAGAACTTAACAATGAAAGTCTAAACTTCAATTAATTTCTCCATCTCATTCAAATCTGGTTCCACTGAAGGATTAGGGCATTCAACAGTAAACCAGAAGCACTTGGTTTATAAAGACCAAGAATGTCCTAGAATAATGGTGAAGCACCCAGAGAATCCACAAGAACCATCCATCCTTCTTCTCCAAGTATATGAGACAACACAATCATAAACTAGAGAGAAACCATTTGTCCCACTTGGTATAGGTTAAACTCCCCCTCAATTTGTGCATACAAGAATACACAAAGTACACCCATGCATATTGATAATGTGAGATCAAGAGGGAAGTTTTCACTAGAGACCAATTGTTTTTACTCCTTCCAACTGCTTGCAATCCAATTAGTTCCAACTGATTCTTATTGCTCCAAGCTGATTTCAGCAAGCTCCAACTGAATATAACTCTTTTCTGCCCCTTGTTTCTGCTAAATAGATGGGTTCCAACTAGCTGCAACTTCTTATGAGTTCTTGTTGCTGATCTCTGAGTTTGTTGCAACTAATTTCTTCCACTAGCAATTGCTTTCAGCCGATTTTAGTTGGTTGCAACTACTTGTTGTGGCTTATAACTTTGATTGTAACTCATTTCAACTCTTGTTGTATGCCTTATTGAAATCTGATTTCGATCTTCATCTCAAGCATGAGAATAATTCTAGTACTAAACTGATGCTTCTCATCTTTATTGATTGTTCATGACCACTTGAGGGCTAACATAATCTTGTTGTTACAATGCAATCCAATTGTATTCAGTCAGTTTTCAGATTCTGTCCACCTCAGAGACAAATCCATATCTCTTAGACCCTTAGTCCAATATGCATAAAATTTGGTACAGATGTGCATCTATGAGTCCTTTAACTGCTATAAAAATTTCAGCCCATTTTGACTCTATTTGATCAGTCAAATCAATTTTCTACCAAAATTGCTCAAATCTGAAACTGCAATGTTGAAGCTGACAGACATTATCTTAAAACTGATATTTTTCCAAACCAATCTTCATGCCACTTGTACAACAACAAGTACTATATGTATCCAGCATACTCACAAAGTTTTAGGTCAATCCCTCAGTATTTGAACATCCAAATCTATGCTTGAAAATAGTTGATTCAGAATTTCAATTTTCTGGACAGATTTGATAATTCTCAATTCTTTGCTCTTCTTGTCCAATCTTGAGGTGAATTTAGTTCAGAGTACTTACAGGATGTAATTACCATTTAGTCCACTTATCAATGCTTGCAGTCTTGTGGGTTTATCCAATATAGCTTTTCAAACTCAACCTCAATATTGATTTCATTCAAACTCAGATTTATGATCTCCTTGACCTCTAGCAACCTCATCTTACTTTAGGTGAAGAGTAACCATGGCTCAGAGAGGGGTAAAAGAGGTAAAGTCACGGGCCAACAGTAGAAAATCAATGTGTTGTAGCGGCATTGTTGGGTGGCACCGCCCCCGGCGGGCGGAGATCGCCACCCCCGCTCACAAGAGCAGGGTTAAGCTACACTTTACTTCTCTCTCTTCATCTCAGATATGGACACCAGATCTTTATATGATAGCACATTCCATTTAAGAAACACATTCTCATTTAGTGAGACTACACAAATCACTTAGAGAGAAAAGTTAGTCTCACAACTCTAGTCATAGAGTAAAGTCCCCGATAATAAGTGCTCTAAGTATTTGAATTTCTTACATAGCACTTTGTTATTAAGAACATAATTTCACTCTATGTGTAGGTCATGGCAGCAAAATGATAATCAAATTGAACTATGCCAAGAGATACTCACAACCATTTAAACATGTAGATGGCCATCAGATGATAATGTAAATTTGGCAATCTACCGTATGACAAGATTCCGTCAAGTAGAGAGTTCTTGAACTATGAGTAATGAGTGCCTCTACTTGAGCTTGATTTTAAAGTCCACAAAGGAAACTCAAGTCATCTACGTTGCTTGGTGTGGATGATCAATTCAATTTCAATCACACTTTTCTTTCATGATGACCAACAACCAAAGTATCTCCTCAAGTGCCTTCTTTCCTAAGTGGCTACATAAAACATAAAGGAGTAAAGTTGAAACATAACATGCACTTGAGATTTTAGAGATTACCACTCATTTTCAACATCTTGGTGAGTTCATGGTTGTGGCTCTAGAGATTGGTCTTGAATTGACCTTTCATTTTCATCACGTAGAGATGAATCACTTCCATCATAGGTTTCATCTTGTTCTTGCTCAAACATGAGTTGTAGGTCACATCCATAAATAGGTGCGCTTTCACCTGTGATTGTCCTGAGGTCCAGCACTTCTGCTCCACGAGTAGAACTTCTGCTAACTGTTGGTGGTGTATCAATAGTAGGTTAGACAATGGCTTCATCTTGAGGAGTTTGCACTTCTATAGGCTTGAATTCTTGTGGCCTTATTTCACCAATAGCCATTTGCTTGATTACTTCATAAGGTGCCTCTCATTTCCTACAACTTGAACAAGATCTTGCTCTACAAGAGAGCCATTAAAAGCATCATATGGCAAATGATTCATTCAGACTTGAAAACTCTAGCCACTTCTAATAATTCACAAACATACATATTTATGAACTACTAGAGACTACACAAATCAAGTAGCTAGCTAGCAAGGGTGAGATACTTGTTACTGAGGTGAGTATGAAGTTAGAAATACATCCATCAATCTGTCCTTGGGTCAATCATGAGAGAATAGATAGTATGAATAAGATTGATAGCTTGAGATGATATTTTCAGTTAACTTGCTCAAGCACCCCAAAGGCTTCATATCACCTTCAAGTACCTACAACACTCATCAAGCACTATTTGGTACCCAAACTATGTTGGGTCCATCAAGGTTAGTCACAAGAGACTTAGGCACCCAAATAGTCTTCATGCTAGCAGTTGGTGAACCAATCACCTTTCTAGCGCAAGAGTCACTTTTGGGCCTCCTAATTAAATTTGAATCAGTTGATGAATTGAGCTTCAGAGTGTTACCCATGGGACAATCCTTACCTAGATGTCCCTTTCTTCTGCAAGTGTAGCATAGGCGGTTCTTATTCTTGTTGGCCTTCTCTTCTTGCCTTTTGCTTGGTACCTTGCTGATAAGCTTCTTTCTTGATGACACAAGCTCTTCACTTTTCTTGTTTGGACATGAGCCAATTTCATGTCCCTTCTCATTGCAAGCATAACACTTCCTCTTGCTTCTTTTTGTTTTCTTCTTTGGAAGTGTGTCTTGGTCATCAATCTTGTTGGAACACATAGAGGCATTGTGTCCCTTGTTGGAGCACTTGACATGAGCCATCTTGTTCTTCTCTTGTATCTTGCTCATGTCTTTGTCTTCTTTCTTCAAGATGCAATCTCTTACATGGTGACCCTCCTTCTTGCACTTGAAGCAAGTGATGAGAGTCTTCTTTGGTTGATGCTGCACCTTGATTGTCTTGGGAGCTTTGCTGTTTTGCCTAGGTGCGGCACTGCCACACTTGAGAGCGGCACTACCGCACTTTGAAACCCCTGCAGCCTTTGCTACATTCTGGACAGATTGCACTTCTTTTGATTTCCCCTTGACTTTGCCATCAGACTTGTGACTTTGTTAAAGGGGTTTGGTGTTGAGCATTGCACTTGCCCTTTAAATGAATCAAGTCCCTTCTTAGCCTCTCAACTTCTTCCTTGAGCTGTTCATTTTCTCTTGCAATGGAATCATCACAAGTTTCTACAAGTACATGCTCAATGGAAGGTTGGCTTGCTTGAGAGCAACAATTGTTAGCACATGATAAAATAGATGGAACTTGTGTATATGTGCACTTGGTGTGTGAGGTTAATAAGATTTTACCGCTGTTACCATAACCTTATGAGCAATTTCTAGCAGGAGATGAGAATCCATAAGCTTCTCATGAGAGCACAATAGCTCATCATGACTTTCTTGCAAAGTCTTATTCTTGCTAGTGAGCTTTTCAACTTGTTCCTTGAGCATATAGTTCTGATCTTCTAATTGAGCAACACAAGATAGAGTTAATAGCATGAGTTTGCTCAATTGATAGATTTTCATACCTTTGGACCAAACTAGCATAAGAGCACTTAAGCTTTTCATGCTTATTTGTCAACTTCTCCAAGCATTTGATCTTTTCAACAACGAAGTCATTGTGCTGGTGAAGTTCTTCTTCTTGCTCATTAATTTTCTCTATGAGTTTGAGCACCATCATCTTGTCTTTCTTGCTCAGCCGTGCAAGGAGTTGATTGACCTCATCGTCTCCACTTTCATCTTCACTCTCACTTTCAGTTTCACTCTCACTTGAACTCTCACTCTCACTTACCACATTCTTCTCTTTCTTTGCCATAAGGCCTAGATGAGAAGTGGCATAGAGAGCTGAGCTTCTTGGTGAGGTGGACTCATCATTTGGTCTCCACCGATCACAAGCCTCTTCTTCCTTTAAAATATTAGTCTCACAAGAATAATAGGAAGTAGAAATATCACATGTAGGAGGATTATTCTCACCAACTATTTAATGACCTGCCATATATGTTTGTGAAGAAGTGGATGTGGTATGATAAGCTGGACCTTTTGAGAGAATCACTTGAGGCTCATCATTTATCGGTGAAGTTGAGCACTCCCTAAGTGATTCCTCCAATGAGAGCAAGTTCACATCACATTTGGACTTGTCATATCTTTCTTTCAATGTGGTCCAAATGATATGGGCATCATCAAGTGGTTCACCATCCCCAAATATGACAAAGATCTAATATATCTTCACTCAAAGCACTAAACAAAACATTAGTAGCTTGAGCATTGAGTTGCAAGCATTTCACTTCCTCTCTAGATAGATAGTCAAAATCATCATGAGAAGGTGATATGCTTGCATCTACAATCTGCTCGATTTGAGGGCCCATGTCCTTAAAAACATCAAGTACGACAGCAGACCAAGATGCATAATTAGAGCCATCAA
This sequence comes from Chrysopogon serrulatus, assembly GCA_015844335.1. Taxonomy (NCBI): domain Eukaryota; kingdom Viridiplantae; phylum Streptophyta; class Magnoliopsida; order Poales; family Poaceae; genus Chrysopogon; species Chrysopogon serrulatus. The sequence continues at coordinate 180,764 of JADLZL010002593.1, forward strand.
AAAGTAAAAGTTCAAGAGATACCTCCTCACTTGTCGACATCGTCTCTCAAGGCGGTTAAACCTGAAATTGAGAGCCTAGCTCTGATACCAATTGTAAGGACCTTAATGTCACTAAGGAGGTCTAGAGGGGGGTGAATAGGCCTGTAAAAATTTCAGCTCAAACATAAAGTGAATTAAGGGAGGTGCTGCCCCCTTTTGTGGGCAACGCAAACTCCTTACTATTTTAAGTCCAATGCAGCCCAAACTTGGTGATGAGGTACTATAGATATTCAATGACAACCCCTGCAAAATACTATAGATATTCACCGACGCCCTATGACAACCCCTGCAAAATCTCAACTTTAAACTCGATCAGATTAGAGGGCGGCACCGACGCCCTATGAGGGCGCCGCCGCCTTCGCTTGAGAATGAACTTAGCACAATTCAAAATGTAACCAACAAAATTCAGATCAGGCAAAGTTCTAAGATTTCTGTAGCTATATATATCACAGATCGATAGCTAAATAGGGTATATCAAATATAGCAAAGTAGATCAATCACAAATCCTAATATCACCTCAACAACAATATGAATGCAAGAATGTAAATCAGCACACAGTATTTATCCCGTGGTTCGGTGTCGCCACCAAGGCTGGCCTACTCCACGTTGTTGAGGTATCCACACAAGGATTGGCTCATCACAAAGGCTAGCCTTGCCCTCGGTCTCAAGTCAAGAGAGTTAACTCTTGAGATGAGAGGTTTCCACTAAATCACAAGGGTAATACAAACTGTCCCGTGGCTCACCACAAGCACGGGAGCTCACCGGGAGATGCCTAGCCATCTAGGAGGCTTCACCTCCAAGAGTAATAGATGCACAATGAAGATCGATGAAGCCCAGCAAGTGCTCAAGGTTAGGATTGCTCTAATTTGCTCTCAAACTCTTAATCACACAGCTCCAACACTTAATCACACATTAAGTGGATCACTCTCACAAAGAGAGGGTTGGGAGAGGCTTTGGAATGAGTTTACAATGTCTAGAGCATCAGCAGCATGACCAGGAGGCGTGGGATGGGTATATATACCCACCCCACTCAAACTAGCCGTTTGGATTTGAAAACTAGCCGTTATAGCCTGTACAAGGGCGGCACTGCCGCCCTGGAAGTGCGGCCTGCCCCCTCCCTAAAACAAAGACAAGGTTAGCTTACGAAAACAGTCATAACTTTTTACTCCGAACTCCGTTTTCAGTGATCTTGGACATTCCGGAAAGCTTGTTTCGAGGACTATGCAGCCCAGCATAGAACATGCCTAAGATCAACAAGTGCAGGTACAGTGCTAAGTATTTTCTCTCATATTAGCACTCGGGTTCGGTTAGTTTGAGCACTTGAGACTTGTCTATGATTCGTATTGCATCCCCCTTGATAGTACGGCATACCTATACTCAAGATAAAGAGAATATAACCAATTCAACCATTTGAGTCTTCAATGTCTTCATATGCCATTTTTTTCTCAATGTCACTCCATAAGGGGTTGCAACCATCTTTGTCTCATCTCTTCGAGCAAACACACCTTGAGCATGTGACTTGAACTATTTCAACACATATGAGTTCAACCCATAGCTTCAAGTCACTTTCATTAATGATTTGATCCTCAACATGATATGACTCCTCATAGCTTGATTAGTTCCTCGACTCAATGCAAGTACTCTCTTCTTCACCTTAGCCATGGTACCTCGGTCCTCAAGCCGTCGCTTGACCTTCACCTTCGCTTAGTCCCTCGAAGCCCTTTCCTTGCTATCTTCACCTTATCAAGCCACACTCAAGTCACACCATGTTAAGTATGCATTGAAAACCATTTCTTCAATATTATGATCCTTGCTTGAATATCTTCTAGATATGAATATTGAGATTAGTCAAGCTTTAGTTTGACTCACATAGAGACATACATGGATCAATATCAATATGGTCAAGCCAATTCACGATTCCTCAAATCCTTTTCATTTTGGCTTGACATTCCTATCATTCACTTCATTGTCAAACTCTTCTTGTTCATGCAAAGCAAGCCATCATCGAGACCAATCCATAGTGATCAACTCATGTCTCATTGCTATATACCAAATATGCTTGCTTTCACATGCAGCTATGATATCCCACAATATATAAGCCATTTCATCAATTCTATTTAGGTTGTTGTATTTTGCTTGAACTAGATTATTACCATGATCTTCCAATACAACAATACATAACTTTGGCCTTCAATTCAACACTATGTGGAATACCATCAAATTTGTCTTAATTGAACCTTTGATACACATCTTGCTATGTAATATTCATGCATATGTAACATTGCTGATTTTCTGCTCAACACTTAGCAAACTTGTTAGACCTTTAATTGAGTTGTCATTCAATTCACCAAAATCCACTAAGGGCTAGATGCACTTACAGATACCAAAGTAGAAACTTCAAAGAAAATGTGTTTTCCTTTTTATGCTTCCCTTGTGAAACTTGTTACTAACATATTGAATTTGGATGAATGCTATGACAGACCGGTTCAGAGATGGGAATAATTGGCAACAACATGGGGGAAATGAATGTGGCAAACCTGAATGGGAATTGCAGTGCTAGCTAAAATATGTTAACTATTTATATTTTTTTTCATGGATATCCTTGTTGATATTGGTAAAAGAGAAAATTCAAAGAAAATTGTGTCTCTAGCTCGATTGTGTTATATTCTTCTGTTTATTGCGTGGATATCCTTACTGACGTACATTGAAGAATATAGAACTGTTCAAAGGAGGAACAACTAAATGCAGACTACCTAAACGAAAGCAAGAAGCAAAAGAACAAAATTGCATTACCCTCTGAAATGTATGAACTCTTCTATGTTTCTGAAACATCTTGCTAACGCAAGGTAATGAATCTGATGAGTGATGACCACTCTTTGAAGGAGAATGTCAACACAAAGGTAATAGATCATAAGAAGCATAGGCCTCAAATTTGTCAACTCTTTCATGTTCATATTTTTCTCATAGGAATCCACTTGCTCATCTTCTGCTAGCTTGAAGACTCCTTGAAAACTTCCTCAGGGTTTTGATTTGATGCAAAAAAAGATCAAGGCAAAAGGCACACAAGGGTTAGTGAAAAAGGCATATGGCAATGCCGCAAGCTCCGATCCCTCAAAAAAAATGCCGCAAGCTCTACTGCAAGCTCAGTGGATTGAACTCTACTGCAAGCTCAGTAGATTGAATTCTACTGCAAGCTCTACTACGAGCCTTGGCTAAAGGAGGAAGGAAAAAAACAAGTAGGTTAGATGAGAATATGGCAAGGTCAGAAGATGTTTTGGCTACCTGCGTAATGTCTTATGATGACTGTCGATTAAACTCGAAATGCTTGTCTTCTTGGTGAGCTTCATGCTACATGTGTATGGTTTAATTCTGAATGGCGTTGAGAACTTAAACGGCTTCCACTGTCTTGTAGACTGGCCAACTGTTTGCATGGGGCCTCTGGGTGATTGCGACTGCGATGGCTTTGCCAAAGGTGGATGGTGGAAGATAAACCTTGGGCCCACACGGAAGTCCCTCGCCATGATGCAGATTGCTTACTCTTCAATGCCTCTGCCTAAGTAGTGGTCATAGCTGCCTTGACGGAGAGGCCCCTTGGAATATTGCATATGCATCATAACCTAGGAAAGCCTTTCAATTCATCTTAGTACTCAAATTTCTCTAAGGCGGGATATGATAATGTATGCGATGCTCAGTCGAGGCACACTGCATAGCCAGCTATTTGTCTCCAGTGGGGTTTTGTGCTTTTTGCTTCAGAAGGGAAAATGTTTGATCCAATCCAATAATACAAAAATATGAGCTAGAAATTAATGTAAATATAAAAAGCTAGCTATTTTACCTGTGGCATTTGAAATATACCCGTCAAACTTAGATCAAAGGCATAGCCTGGCTTATGTTGAAAGCTTAAAGGTTAACATGTGCAGGGGATTCCAGCTTACAAGATGAAGGCTACGAAGAAGCCATCGCTAACTTTTGAACAGATTGGAACGCAGCCCAGAAACCAGAAAAAGAAAGTACAATTAGATAAACTAGCTTACTAAGCAAAAGCACAAGTCTATACTCAGCGTCACAGGAGTTCAACCCTCCACAGAAACTAGAAGCTACGACATTAACTGGACCAGAGAATCTGCCTAGGAAAAAAAAGGAACAGATAACAGCATGCAGATCCTAGACACATATCACCTGAATATTAATATTTATATATATATATATAATATTAATATTTATATATATATGTATATTTAAATGGGTCTATTATAAAAATATATGATATGCCTAATTTAATACTCCATCCGTTTTAAATTATAAGTAATTCTAAGAATCTTAAAGAATCAAAGAATCTCAAGTTTGACCAAAATTATAGAGAAAATTACAAGATTTATCAAATCAAATAGTTATAATATGAAAACCTAATAAATAAAGAATCTAATTGTACTTATTTGGTATCATAAATGTTATTATTATTTTATTATATAAATTTAGTCAAACTTAAGATGTTTTACAATTTAAGATGGATGAAGTATATACTCCAAGATTCTTGTCTCCAAACTATGGCTCTAAGAGGCTCTAAGGGGCACTTGAAAGGAAGACACTCGAAAGGGAGGGGTTAAAAGGGGAATTATATTAATATGAAGTATCCATAGTCCTACCCCCAATGCAACCCCGAAAGATGCGGGGAGAAGGGGGCCGCATGACCAGTAACAGCCTTGTTAGCCTCAACCAAACTTTACACTACGGGTAGATGAAGATGCATTTAAGGTTGCTCGTCTTCCAATGCGGCAATCAGAACACCTCCGGTGTTACGTTAATCAAACTCCGCCATGTCATCATCATCATTGCATAAGCATTCATGATTAGAGAACCCTAATGCAAATGACAAAAAATGAGTTTACAATTCTAGGGTTTTGTTTGAATTCTTCTATATCACATGTGTATGTGTTTATCATTCAAATTTCGCTCACATGTTTACTTTTGTTTATAAAAGCAAACAACTAAAATCATTATTATTTTGCGAGTGTTTGGCTAACCCCGACTCACACCTCAAACATGTTTTACAAGTTACATGAGGTGCAAGGAAGAATCAAATTTGAATTTGGAATTCAAATCCCAAACCCTAGCTCATTTGGTTAAGTGTTGGAATTTGAATTTCACTTTCAATTTTGAGCGACTAACCATAATTAATTTTATAAATAAAAGTTGCTAACCATGGGCACTATTTCAAAGTATGAACTTTGTACTTTGAAAATATATCATTGGTTGGGTTTGAAAAGTGTCACAACATCATTAATTAATTGCCCAAAGATTCAATTTGAAAATCCTTTTCAAAAGTGAAATTCAAAAGCCTTTTGCCTCTTTTCTCAATTTCATCTCAAAATATTCAAAATTTAGGAAAACTCCAAAAAAAATAGTTTGTGCATCTCTTTGAGCTCTACAATTTTGATATATAAAGTTTTTCAAGTTTTTGAATAAAATTTGAAGTAATTTCAAAAGTTATTTGAATTGGAAAGTATCCCCTTTTGAGTTTTAAACTTCAATTCCAAAATTATTTGGTTTCATGAAAAACTTTCTAAACAGAAGTTGTAGATCTTGAAAAATGGAACAACTTTTATTTTTAGAGATTTTCATCTTTTATTCAAAATTTAAAAGTAATTTTGAAATCTCAAAGGTTAGGGTTTTGTTCTTTTTCAAACTTGAAATTCAAATTTAAAAACTATTTGGAATCTGGCCAAACTTGTTAAATGAAAGTTGTAGAGCATGAAAAGTTGCACAATTGATATTTTGGGAGATTTTTTTGTGTACAGTTCAAATTTGAGAATAATTTCAAAAAATAAAAAGAAAAAGGTGGCTTTACACGATTGCATGCATAGGGGTGCCACCTCCCATGCCCATGCCATAGTCCTACCCCAATGCGGCCCTTCCTGTGTTTCGCGCACCGCCAACCCCCCGAAAGATGCGGTCACCTTTTTCTTTCCTTCCTCACCGTCGGGCCGCCATTCATCCCTCTGTCAAATTCGTGCACACCACATCACCACACGCATCCACCGAGACCTTTGGAATTGCCATTGCAACACCAAAGGGGAATTAACCATTAAGTCCTTGTTTTTGAATGGCGGTGATCCAACCAAACTTTACACTACGGGTAGATGAAGATGCTGGTGGTGGTTAAGGTTGAAGTAGGCCGCCATCCCTTGCTTGTAGGAGAATGTAGAGGAAGGAAGGCCGACATGGCTTCCAACGTCCTTTGCTTGTGAGAGAGAGAGAGGGGAGAGCGCAAGCCAGCCGGGCCGGGCGGGCAATGAAAGCCACGCGAAAAGGAAAACTCGCTTTTAATTTTCTAAGTGCTTTTTTTTCATATTTTTTGTTGTAATTTTATTTGGGCAGTTAAAAATATGAGAAAAAATATGTGTGTTCCTTGTAATATGCTCTGTGCAGGAAAAATGCTAACTCTGGTTTTTCAATAAAATTTAATTGTGCTATAAATTGCTCTTTAAATTGATAAATGCAACTTCCATGATTTTTAATAATTAAAATATAAGTCCAAAAATTATAAAATTTGTTTTGTGTGCTAATTAGATAATAATGATCTTAATTATGAAGTTTGATCAGGTTTTGATTAATTTTTGTATTATGCTTAATTAATACCTTAAATAATTAATGTTTAATTAGTTAATTCTTGGATTAATTAGGGTTTAATTAATCCCCAATTAGCAAGTTAATTAGTGGCTTTCAACGACTGTAAAAAATGGTTAATAAATTAGTAATCACTCTTAATCACTATTAGCATTGCTTGATTTTGGGGTTGAGTGATGACCCTAGGTCATTAACCCTAATGACCTTGGCATTTCATGTTGAATCGTTAGTCCGTCGTCATCGACACTAGTTATACTTCTTTAGTGCAACTATACCGTGAAGGGAAGTTGTACTCAAGATAGGTTAATAATCGTTGCATCAATGCTCTTTTATTATCGTAATCATGCATTTCAAACGTCCGAGGAAGGAGTTGATCCAACTCCTATCTTTGAAGAAGGTGTTTGCGAGGAGGTTGGTCCGGATCTCTAAGTGCCGTCAAACCTCACTTCGCCGAGCCCCAAGGCAAGCCCAGGATGCATTTAAACAATTTCTTGTATTTGAAAAGCTTTATATTTTATGTTCCCGAGATGATGCATTAGATGTTAGGAGTTGTGTGATATCCTACTTTGATGTACCACTTGATACATTATCCTCGAATACCGCTTTGATTTCGAAAAGTTTAGTGTTTTGAGCAACTGTTTTCAAAAGTGTGATAACAATAAAAGGGAAGTTACGAAAACTCGATGTTGCTTGTCGTTTATCCTTGTTCGACGGGGTCAAGGGTACACTACAAGAGCATGATGATAAGTAAATACGGTTGACTTGCACCGGGATGGGCTAGTGCTAGTGTAGTGTCGCCCACTTGTGTCGGTTAAGGACCGTCCGTTGTGGTGATCCCGTGGTCAAGAAGGTTATTGGATAGTACTAGTCGCATGCTAATGGCGGTAAGCTCCCTTGTACCATCCGTATCCGAGGACGGACACGGGGACGGGAAGTAGCGGTACCCACACTAAAGCGCACCGCCGACGCATGACGGCTAGGGAGATGGTGTACCGTGCTCGTAGCTAGAACCGTTCTTGCGGGGAGAAATGCAAGCGTGAGTTGATGTATGTAAGATGTTGGTCCCGCATACATTGGATAGGAAGACATTCGAATCGCCGTTGAATATGGGAGACTTGATCAAGGTCAACATCGTAGTAATGATGAAAGTTGTGAGACTGGAAAGTTTTGAATTCATTACATGTTTGACAAGTGATTGCCATAGTAAGGATTGGCTTAGTCTCTTTTCGTAAAAGGTGTCTTTTGATCTTGCTAAAGCCTCACCCCGAGTCTTCCCTAATTTTTAATCGGGTAAGTCTTGCGGAGTACTTTTTGTACTTTCGGGGTTTGTTGAACCCCTTTGCGGTGTGAACCGTGTGAACAAGTGTGCTACGGCCCTTGTTGCATGACGGTGATCGAGGAAGAGTCCGCCGAGGAATAGGTTGTGTGGCCCATGGGCGGGGCACATTTTGTTGTGTGAATGTAATAAGGTTAAGTAATGATACTTCCGCCATTTGTTTTGTAATCATAACACTACGGTTTGTATAAGTTTATCAAATGGTTTGTAAATTAAGTTATTGTAAGTCTTCGCTTACGCTTTGGTATTTTGTGAAAAACCGTTGTAATTTGTGATGTCTCTCGTAAGTATCGATCCGGAGGAATCGTGGTTTATCGGGGATCCACCCGACGGAACAATCTAGGTTATATGGTGTACAAGCATTTGCCATGAGGTCTTAGGGACAATGTCGGTGCTTGTGGGCCATATAATTTAGAAGGTTCCGCCACGAGCACACACACAACGAGCACAACAAATAAAGACAATGGTAACTTTATTTCTAGTGAGCCTTTTTCTATGGCAACTCTTCTCACATAGCGTGGGTGCCTGTACTTTTATCAGACGAGGCATACACAATCTTTATAAGATGTTCTGACTTCCTGCGAAACCACTATTAGATATGATATGGACCTTTATGCTGATTTAGAAGTTAGGGCAGCACGCCAACTAGACGCGTTGGGGAAACCCTAAGCTATCTTAAAAACTATACTTGAGTTGTCTCCTAATAAAAGCTTTAAACTGTTGTCTAAAGTTTAGCCAAACTCAAATAATATTTTAAACCACATAATAGTTTTTTTTTAACTTGGAAATTCCATTGCTCAGCTGCCAGACGATCGGCTGTGACCAAATCATTTACATTGTTCGAGATAGAGTTGGTGATCAACTCTTCCCCTCTACGCACCCTTACCCCAGTTCAGCTAAAGCATGAGCTACTTTATTACAATCTCTTCTTATAAAGACACAAAAAAAGAAGAAAAAATTGTGGTCACTAAATCTTTTAGTTCATTCACCAGCCCTCCTTCGGGTCGCATACAAGCTACCTCCGAGATCACTTCTTGCTGCAGCATGAGAGCGTCAGTTTCAAGAATGAGTCTACTGATCCCTAAATTTAGAGGTGCTTGAACTTTTTATAAACCCGCTATGGCTTCCGCCTGAAAAGCACTTAGCAGATGATTGATACGCCCCCACCCTGACATCACCATATCTCCTTCATTATCACGTTGCCTAAAAAGCCATTTCAGCTTATCGCCAGCGATTTTTTTCTCACGTAAAATCTTTGTTTAAGGTGTTTTGGCTTATCAGCCGACTTATAAGCCATGCCGAACAGCCCTAATAAAGCCCCAGCTCCCTGTACCTGACTCGGCTGGTCGTGTTTTTGTTTTTAATTTGAACCCACTGTATTTTAGGCCTTGTTCGCTTTCACCTACTTTCACAAGTTTTTTCACTCTCTCTCTGTCACATCAATTTGTATCCATATATATGGAGCATTAAATATAATAAAACAAATAACTAATTATATAGTTTAGTTGTAAATTATGAGATAAATCTTTTAAGCCTAGTTGGACCCCGATTGAACAATATTTGATAAATATAAATAAAAATACTATAGTTGCTCAGATTGCAGAAAGTTGCAATGTGAACAAGGCCAGGAATTTAAAGCAAACCTGTATAGCCTGGCGATTTCAAATCGGAGTACTTATCGCAGCACGGAAAGGGAAAACCAACGGCGAAGATTGCTTGGTCGACTCGATCCCGCAATTCGTCTCCCACCTCGCCGCCGTGTGCCCGTCTGCCGTCCTCCCTCCGCTACTGCCGCAGCCCGCAGCCCGCAGCCATGAACCCTTCCATGCCACCGCCACCGCCACCGCCGCGAAACCCTAACTCCTCTTCGTCGTCCGCCTCCATGCCGCCGCCTCCGCAGCCAAACCCCTCGCCGCCGCCGGCCGCGTCCTCGCCCGACTCGTCTTCAGCGGAGATGAACGGTCGCGCTGACCCTAGCACATCCTCCTCGATGCCGCCGCCTCCGCCCCCCAAAACCCGGCCCACCGGCACCGCAGCTGGAGGCTGAGGCGGAGGTGGAGGCGGCGGGGACTGAGGGAAGCGCTGTCCCAAGCCCCATCGTGAGCGACTCGTCAGCCAAGGAGGCGTCCAACACCAGCGGCGGGGCCTCCTCCGGCAACACCGTGATGGAGGAGGCGGCCGCGTCGCCAGTGGAGCGGCAGAGGCAGCAGAGGCCGCGCGCGCCGTACGCCATTCCCGAGTGGAGCGCCGCGCCGAGTCACCCCTTCTTCCTTGAGGTGCTCAAGGACGGGACGATCGTTGATCAGCTTGACGTGTGAGTCTGCAATTCCCATCCTGTCATCAGTTCATTGATAATTTAGTGATCTTCTATTTCGTGATTAAGTGGTTATTTAGTTGTGTGTAATGAATAACCCTCAGTACCCAAACGAGTGTTAAGGTTGCTTACCCTTTTTTGGTTCACTGCTCTGGCTATTGCTGCTGAGATAAAAGTTATGTTGTTTGTTGGTATTACCAAGACTAGGGTTGGTGGAATGACCCGTATTACACGTGTTGCAGGTCCAAGAAAGGAGCTTACATGTTTGGTCGAATTGATATGTGCGATTTTGTATTGGAGCATCCAACCATTCTCGATTCCATGCTGGTACGCCTTAGCGATTCTCTTTATCAGTCTTGACTTAGCCATAGTTTGCGAAAGGAAAAATGGTTACAGCAGTACAGCACTAATAGAATGGTGTTTTCGAAATGAACCATTACATGAAAACAGTATCCTGTCATCAGTAGCTAATTCTGTGAACCCATCCATCCAAGCCTACAAGCCAGCAGACATCTTCTTCCTCCATCTGTCTGCCACTTGCCCTGATCTTCTCCTTCACCTCCCTCCCTCCCACACAATGCAGTCCAGCAGCTTCCTCCCCATGACTCCTAGCCGCCACCTCGTCCCACTAGCTGGCCTGCACATGCTATTGGTTAAATCTCAGCTAGTGATGGCTGACACTGACAACATAGGCGAAGATGCAAATAAAGTTTTATTTGTTATGATACTACCATGTTATGAACACAGCCGTGCTATTTCTCGAGGACATTTTCTTAAGAAGCTATAACATATGCATGTCACTATCCATATATTTTAGAAAGAAATGTAAAAGAAAACTTGGTAGAGTGGGTTAACACAGCACATTTGATTTGTTCCTTAAACAAGTGCTTCTAGTATATTTCCCTTATATAAAAATTTGGGACAATATTCCTCTTATTTTGATGTTTACAGATTTATGGACTTTGTCTCAATGGATTTCTTTTTAGTGCCTAAGCAGCCCACTCATGAATTGCTTTTATGTCATTTTATTAGTTTTGCAGTTTAGAAATGATGGGAAGGTTTTCCTTTATGATCTTGGAAGCACACATGGATCCTTTATCAATAAAAGTCTGGTAATATGTATTCTGAATAAATCTTATATGGTTTTAATATCTTTATACTTTACATAATGAAATTTCATTAATGCATTCTATCATTTCACCTTGATTTTTAATGAGAAGGAAGTATGTTTTTTCTTGGTAGTATACTTGCACTCATATGGTTCTGTACTATATTTATTTGTCATGTTCCACTGCCAATTTGCTCTGTAAATTTGCCACATTTATGACCTTGCAAAAAAAAAAAAAAGTTTGTATCCTATACTCTGTTTTAAACCCATACGTCCCATTTCTTTTTGGAAAGGTAACAGCAGATTAATTTGTCACATGTTCATTTGCTCTCGTACTCTTTACTTCTTTAGAGTCACACATGGAGAACCCACTGGGTCATTGAATAGTATCCGCAATGCTAATGCTGTAATCTCTTACTTATAGTTAACCTTTTAGAATCCTTATTTGACTGGCCTGTGTTTCTATCTATTCTTTCAAGTTGTCGGACTTCCCTGTTTCTTGTCTTATTATACTTTTTGATAATATGTACTAAACTAGCAGATCAAGAAGAAGCTGTACACTGAGATTCATGTTGGAGATGTAATTCGATTTGGGCAGTAAGTAAGCTTGTTAACTAACTATTTGCCCATTCCTTGTGTTCAATTCAATTCTAAAGAACTTTTTATTTTCTTTTTTTATCTTCTATTTCATATCCATAAGTTCCTTCATAAATTGCAGCACTATGGTGTTCATCTATTCCCAATGCTATTTTTCTAGGGCTTCTTATGTCTGCATATAAACAACTTGGTTGTATAGCGTTCTTATTCCAGAGTTAAGCATATTCTCTGGTCAAACTACACATAACAGTCATTTGTAGTTTGGTATACTAATGTTAAAAATTGTTTATATATTCTTGTGGCTAATGCTTCGTGTCTTTACTATTTCTTTTTGTTTTATTAGGGTTTAATGTTGTGTGGTTGTGTGAGTTTTGGGTGTGTTGTATATTTTATGTTCTTCTTGAGTTCTTGATTCAATGATAATGCAGTTCTCTTGCATATGCAAGGAAAAAAAATTTAGGGTTTACTATGGACCTGTGGTTATGGTTTACTCAGTATCCATATTAGATTCTACAAAACTAGGACTGGATTATACATAGTTATATACTTGATAATTGTCCTTCAAATATAAATAGAAAGTCAGAAAGGTTGCAGAAGGATATAATGTTGGTCAATAAAAATGCCACTCTTCATCTGTAATTTCTTGCCATGTCCCTGTTAGTTCTAAATTTGCGTTCCTTCGATTATTATAGGATTGTACCTTTTCCTATTTTACTTTTCTCTATTGATCTGGTGTCCTTTTTTCACTTACTGGTACTCACTTATCTCTTATTATTAACTAGATCATCACGGTTGTACATTTTTCAAGGACCATCTGAACTGATGCCTCCAGTAAGATTCTGAAGCTCAATCAGCTCATCTACCATTCTTAATTTGATTTCTGAATATTTACTTTCTTGCTGTCAAAAGTGAATTGACAATGCAACAAGTAAGCCTGTTGCTCTCTATTTATTCTTCATGATGATGCATCAACAACAATGTCCTTTATTCCCAAGCAAGTTGGTGTAGGCTAGATACAATACCAAAGCCTTTTGGTCCCAAAGCAAGTTTGGGTTGGCATACAAAACCCTACACAATAATAAATAAATAAATAAAACACATAGGTATTAGTTAGTATAATGAGGTAAAGTTCAGATGAAAAAACAAACAAGATTAAATACATTATGTTCCTCTTTTGATTTGGTGATACTTTTGATATCGTATTGGTTTATTCAATAGTAAATCAGGAAAAACATGCTATATGATTTGTTTGCCTTCGGATTTCGACACTGGTTTTGTAGGTTCTTTTGAGCGTTGTTTGAACACTTGTTATATGGAATCCTAGATAGTTTAGTTATCCTTCTGTAAGTTTGCTGTAACTGTTAGACTTGATGCCTCTTAATTGTGTGAGGCCACCACTCCATTTTGTCATGAGGAACATTTTCAAATCCTGTAAACACCTGCAGCCTATCCTATTATTTGAGTTTCATATATTTGCTTCTTTTGCATGTCAGGAAAAAGACTTGCAGAGGCTCCGGGATGCTAGAATTCAGCAAGATATGCTTGATCGTGAAGCTTCTGTTTTACGTGCAAAAACTCAAGCAGCTTTGGCAGAGGGAATCTCATGGGGTATGGCAGAGGATGCGATAGAAGAGTCTGCAGAGGTTAGTTGTTTGTTTACCACAGCTGGTTGTTTTTTTAGTTTCAGATCAGAGCTTTTGATGGATCTATTCTCAAGTTTAAGCTGCACACCACTTTCATAATTCAGCTTCATATATTACTTTGTGTTTTTATACTGATTAAGTTCTTGGATCTTAGGATGATGCTGATGAAATTACTTGGCAAACCTACAAAGGTCAGCTTACTGATAGACAAGAGAAAACTCGTAGCAAGATAGTAAAACGAATGGAGAAGGTAAGCACTTGTACTGAAATTTCATATTCTTGTAGATCGTTGCAAGTTCTCATTTATCCTGTACTCTACTTGGGTGAAAAATTACATATTGTTTCATGCGACTGTGCCAACAAATACTAGGACTCATACACAGCCTTTCCAGTTCAATTTTCAGTTGATACTCTTTCAACATAGTCACCAGAAACATGGGTCGATTAGTGATGTGGATTGCAGGTTGCAGGTATCTAAAAATGAAGATCAAAGGGTTTGAAATTGGGTTCATGATAGTGAGATGTAACAGGCCATGCACAATTTAAGATCGATCACAAAGTAAAAAAAAAAAAAAAAAAAAAAAAAAAAGTGGAGAAAAGAGAAAGAAAAGTTAAATTGGCTGCTATGTGCTGGCCTATACAGCCATCATGTTGCTAGCTGTCCGTTAGTTCTACCATCTCAGGAAGTCCTTGCTTTGGGTATGGACAATTGTTAAGTTTTTCCTCATATAGCACTTGTTTACACTTTTTAAGAGCCCTTTCTTACACTTCTGTTAAGGGCTTTAATGCAATTGTTCCTCAAAACCTTCTGGGTGCGTGGGTCAAGTACTCGGGTTGGTCCTTGTACAGACAATCTCTTCAGCTAGCTGAGAACCCTCATCCCAGATCCTCCCAGTTGCTTTAAGAAAAGGCTGCAAGCGTATTACCTCATGTGTTGTTTAGTTGTAGAGCGTCCTACTATTGATGCTGTGCACTGTGGAGTGAGACTCAAACTACACTTTTTACACGATTGTATTTCTGCTTTCCATGAATCTTTACTTGCTATTCCTTGTTTCAGATTGCCAACATGAAAAAAGAAATTGATGCAATAAGAGTTAAGGACATTTCTCAAGGTGGGCTAACCCAAGGTCAACAAACACAAATTGCACGAAATGAACAACGGATATCTCAGGTGAGGACATTCCTATGCTTACATTTATTAATATGCTATCAGTGTCAATTTCTCATCCAGTGAGCAGGACTAAATCTTATGTTTTCTTTCAGATTATGGAGGAGCTAGATAATCTAGAAGAAACTTTAAATGACAGTATACGGGAAAGTATTGGTGCTCGTTCTGGAAAGACAAAGCGTGGCAGCCATAAAGCAAGTCTTGAGGAAGAAGATGACATTCTTAGGTATGTACACTGATAAGTTTGACCTATGACTCCTCACTGCTACATCGTGTATAATATTTATGCATTGGGATCTTAGTATCTTATACCTTTTAATAATGTTTAGTATGCTACCTTTTAATAATGTTTAGTATGCTTAAAGCTAGAATGCTGGATTATTATATATTGACCAATGGATTGTTGAATAATTTAGTGACGATGATGAATTTTATGATCGAACGAAGAAGAAATCTAGTCAGAAATCAAGTGAGCAACAATCGGTTGAGACTGCTGATAGCCTTCTTGAGAAAAAGGATTTCATCATGAATGATATTGAAAGCAAAACAAAATTGCTCGAAGAAGAGAAGCATAAGCTGTCTCAGAGTGATACTCCAGATCTCAGGGATGACCTTGATGCTTATATGAGTGGCTTGTCATCTCAATTAGGTATGCTTGTATGCTCCAGTTACTTCGATTGATCATTCATGGGTCTTTGTCTATTTTAATCTTTGTTACAAGCCTGATATCATCAGTAGTGAACCCGATGGCTGTATGTTTGCTACTTCTTTTGTACGGAGTATAACCATTGAAATTACTGTATTAAATTTTCTAAGTAACAAAAACATGGGAAACAGAGATATATACGGCTATACCTGCTACCTAGAAGTCTTAACTGGAAGGTGCCTAGGCCTCTCTTTGAGAGCAGTTCCTTTCAGTTTTGCAAAATCATTAGCTTCCATATTCTATAACAATGAAAGCAACCATATGCTATAGAGAACCTTGGTCATGACTCATGACCTTGAATTTCATGAAATTCAGTTTATGTGCCAGAGCTGCCGATTCTTGCTGGGATTTTAACTGTGGCTTGAGCACAGTCTTATGCTCTGGTTATAACGTGTTACTTTAGAGGATCCACTCATGTGCACACAAAAGCATTTAGGAAAATGGATATATGTTTCTTTATTGATTTTCACTGAAATGGTAACTCTATTGTTAAGTGGCTGAAGCATACATGATATAGAATTTAAGTTATATACTGTTGTGCATGTGCTATTTTCTCAGGATGAGCATTGCTTTGTTCTGCCATGAGGCATATGTTTAGTCTTTAACATCGATAAACTAACCTAAAAATCATGCATTGCTGCACACTTATTTCTGCATTTTTTCTGGTTTGGATGCATTTTTGTGTCTTGTTATCTTGCTAATTTGAGATATCTTGCAGTACATGATAAGATTGCTCGAATTCAGAAGGAACTCTCTGATCTTCAGGATGAGCTGGACAGAGTAGTTTACCTACTGAAAATAGCTGACCCTATTGGGCGAAGCAGCTTCTAAGAGGGATCTAAAGCCAAGAGAAGCGAAACCTCCAACATCTAATGCTAATCCAAAACTAGAATCAAAGAAACAAAATAAAATTGGAAAAGCTACAGCTGAGGAGACACCCAAGGATTCTTCTGGCGAAGTAAGCACAGATAAACCTGCTAAATTACCGACAGATGTCTCCAAGAACCAAGAAGATGATTCGCTCAAAAAGAACCAAGAAGATGACAGCAGACCAGCATTCTCCATGCCAAAACCTCAATGGCTTGGTGACAAAAGGATCATAGTTCCGGAAGAAAACTTTATAAATAAAGAAAAGTCTGATGCAGAGGAGCCTGATAATTTTGTAGACTACAAAGACAGGAAAGCCATTCTTTCTTCAGCCAGTGGAAAGGAGCTTGAAGAGGCTGCCCCAGGGCTTATTTTAAGGAAGAGGAAGTCTGCTGACCTGTCAGTTGCCAATGAGGAAAATTCATCTACGGTTGAAAGTGAAGCATCAGTTGCTGATGCTGTGGCCCTTCTGCTTAAGCACAAACGTGGTCTACAAACCTCGGAAGAAATGGAGAATGAGAATGAACCACATTCTAGCAAGAGAGAAGGGAAGAAGACGAAACAAAAACGTGTATTGGGCCCAGCAAGACCAGATTTCCTTGAAGCCAGATCAGATTCTGAAACATGGGTGCCACCTGAAGGTACGGAAATTCTACTAATGTGTTACCAATCAATAGCATGCTGGGTCCATTTTTAATACCATTATTGAATCTTCTGTAGGTCAAACTGGTGATGGTCGCACTGCGTTGAATGACCGTTTAGGTTATTAAAAGTTCTTCCAGCAACCACCCCTGTGGAGAAGTGCAGTATCATGCTTATGGTGTTGTGAGCCTGTTTGAGGCCATATTCTGTGAAGACATTGCAATAGAAGCTGAGATTACTTATTCCGTTGATGGCAAGTTTGGCGAAGGAATTAGGTTTCGTTGACCTAGTGGTCTATGCTAATCCTCACTTTCTAAAGAGAAGGTACATAGGCTATACAGGCTGTTAGAGGTTCAATGTAAATCACCACCAAAGGGTACACATTTTGTATACACTTGCTTTTGTCCTGTTATTTCGCAGTTCGCACTGTCATCGCATTTGTTCATTCGTCATTGACCAACCTTTTAACTGCAAGCGTAAGTTTTGGTGTTTAGCAACAGCAGCATGCAACTTAACTTTCTATCCTAAATTATAAGTCATTCCAAGAATCTTAAAAGAGTCAAACTTTTTTCAAGTTTAATCAAAATTGTAGAAAAAACAACATTAAATAGATATACGATGAAAATATAACTAATGAAGGATGGGTTTTGCAGGTTCTGTGATGTTTTAGCCTGGTTCTGCAGTATGATATCTGTACTTTATAAGCCTTAGTAATGAAATTCGGCTTCGGCCCTCGTGGAAAAAAAATAATTATATATGTTGCCTTAAGGGCCCACTAACGTAGAACCGGCCCTGGCCACAGTATCCTTCACAAAGCAATTGCTGTTCCACTTGACACAGGAAAAGAGTAATCGTTATCCAGGCCCAATCGGTGAAACAAATCTAAAACAAAAAAAAAAAAGAGTGCAAAACAGAAGGAATCTCAGCTGCGAAGTAGCATATGCAATTCTTAGACACATGACCTACACGACGGCCACCACTAAAAAAAAATGGGCCGTCGTGTCCAAAATGTGGAATATGCTACTTCAAATTGTCTCTAGTACAACTAAAATGGTACAAAATGTGGAATATAGCTGGGACTTGCAGACCCGTGTCCTTCCATCATAGTAGTAACAATCCTTCAAATTGAACAAGAATATTCCTTAAAAAAAAAAAAAAAAAAAAAAAAAAAAAAAAAAAAACCAACTCCCGAGGACATAGAATGCTGCAATTGGTGATCAAACCACCCTCTCATCTTCGTTCAGTTCAGTTAAACTGAAATTTTCTGAAAACCTATGGGTGTATAATCTGGTATTTTGTGTCCGTGCGTTCTATACAGCTTCTGATGATGACTAAGGAAAAGTATGAAATCAAAGATATGACCTGAATCTGTCTGGCTGTGCATTCCCTTGGCCAATGTTTGAGAAGCCCACAATTAGTTACCAAAATAAAAGTTATTATCAGCTTGTGAGGGACAGTTCTTGCTTTTGTTGACCAGTTTCTTTGTCAATCATGGAGCCCTTCTCCACTCATCATAAGCAAGACACACCAAAGGTTGAACCTCTGCATATGAATATTGACTTCTCTGAATTTTTTTCATGGATACAAGGCACTGACTGACTATGAAGCACACAAGTTTAGGATTTTGTAACTTATGCAGGCTCAGCTAATGCCATTCAATGGGTTCCTTCTTTTCAATCTTCCCCTTTGGTCGACCAATCCGTCTGACACTTTTACCACTCAGAAGCTTGAGTGCACGCTCAAGTGTCATCTTCTTTGGGTCCATATTCTGTCATGACATTTTGAAAATATTATCAGCCTTGCAAGGAAACAGTCCAGACAAAATGCTAATAAATGCACATGCACTGATTGGAAATCATCAAAATTAAAAAATGTAAGCATCTTTTATATTTCTCCAACACAAGGAACTGGACGGTTACAGCCAATATGTTAGTTTGGTTTCTGAAATGAAGGTACCAGACCTTTGGCACTAGAGCAAGAGATCTCCTATGCTTGATGTTGTATCCAACTTTAGAATGTGTTATAAGTACAGGATGATCATCTTCAGGATGTTTTCCCTGTAGGCAAATACAATGTTACAGGACCCAACTCAACAAAGAACACCAAAAGCTATAGTACAGAGAAATGCATACCAGAATTTTGGGATATTGCAAAAGCTCAATTGCATCTTCTAGAGTAACAGAGTCTATATCTTTGACCTGAAACAAGAGTTCAATAATAGTTGTATTGAGTTCCTGCACAGGATGGATGACTTTTAATCACTGCCCGCCTAAGCGGCCATTTAACTAGTAAACAAAGGCCACCTATGTCGTCAAAGCCTTAAAAAATGAATTAAACAATATGACAGTTTTAAACTGTTTCAACAACTAAAAATCATCTAAACGGTCTAAACAGAATCGAGCTAAACATTATTATAGCATCTCCTCCAGATTGAGAAAACTCAATCCCCTTTCACTATAGCCATGATAAACAGGATTTGGTAGGAAAAAAAAAAAAAATTAGCTCCAGCAGATTCCCTTTCTCAATCCCCTTTCCCTATAATTTTTCTCAATCTCTCAAAACCTCCCCTCAATCTCTCAAAGGGGAGGAAGCAAAGATTTTTCTCAATCCCCTTTCTTCCAACAATTCATCCATGACGTCGTCTCGCCGCACGAGCAAGACACCGCACGGACACGGACGAATGCCGCCGCGCCAGGGCGCTGAACGGGGGCGGACGCCACCACACCGGGCGGATGCCACCACACCGGGGCGGCTGCACAGTCGAGGCACCGCACACCATTGTGCCAGGGGAGGGGGGCACATGCACGAGAATGGGCTGGCCACGCCAGGGCACCGGGCAGAGAGGGGAGAGAAGGAACTGGGTGAGTGGCGGCGCTCCGTTCTATACGGCTGAGAGCCTGGGAGAGAGAAGAAAGAGAGTAGCAGGAAAAGGAGACTTCTATTGGTTGACAGGTGGGTCCACCTAATGAAGGGATAGGATTTCTTCAATCTACAGTAACAATACTCCCCTATAATCTACAATTGTGTTTCCTCAATCCCCCTATTGCAAGTTTTAAGGGCAAGGCGAAAGGGGATCTGGTGGCATCATTTTTTTTTTCCCCCACAACGGTCGAAACCGAATTTCATTATGTACGCAACAAAATACAAAGTTCATCAGTTAACAGAAACAGAAAACACAAACACGAGCGTTCGCCAGAAAACACAAACACGAGCATTCGCCACATCCACTATTTTGATCACCAAGGGATCAGCCATCACGGATGAACCCCTACCATCCCAACTAGCACATCAAAGAAAAGTCTACCAAAACCATCCACAAATACTCCAAGTTTTCCCATTACAGGCCTCAGGCCCAACCAGCACGCAGGCTGCATCAAATGACTACCACCACGATTAACCAACATAAGGAATAATCTTGCATTCATACTGAGCTAAACAGGCATCTAATTCACCAATTAGTCAATTGGAGGATTACAGCTACCACATTTGGCACCCAACTAAATAACATTGCAAGTATTTGGTAGAGTACGTATATTTTTACATGTGTAAATATGTATACTTCTAACATATTTGACTATTACATTCATAAATATGTATATTTCAGTAGTTACTATACAAAACTGTTTAGGCCTCCTTTGGAACATGAGATTGGAGAAACACAGGAATAGGGGAAATACAGGAATAGGGTAGGATTGCATGTGTGAAACTAAGGATTGAAAAACATAGGAAACTTTACAATAGTTGTTGTTTGGATGCCATAGGAAATTTGTAGGAATTGGAACGGTAGGAAATATCTAATCCTCTCATGTTAGCTTTTAACCTAGTATAACAAGCTGGCCGTACAATTTGGAGTTACAGGAGGGTAATGAATCTTTGTGAATTGCCTCGGTCCTTGTGATTGGCCTCGGTCCTCATGAAAACAAGAGCCTGGAGTGGATGTTTCTCTCCCCCTGCTTTTCCTAGGGAACCGGTGACAAAGGATTTGTTCCTGTAAATTTCCTATGGCTGAATCCTACGAACCAAAGGACGCTACAGTTATGATTCCTATGGAAACCAGAATCCTACGCTTTTCCTATGGAGTTCCTTCGATCCAAAGGAGCCCTTAGGTTGTTTAAGTTTAATTCGGTTTAAACACCATCTAAAATGCCCTAAATGCTAAACAAAAGGTGAAGGACTGTTTACCGTTTAGTGTTTAGGATAAGATTGCTTTTAATTTAGAAAAGAAAAATGTAAAAAATACCTCAGAAAGGGAAGCCCTTTTCGGAAACAGTCCCTTCTTGTCCTCTCCAACCTGAACATAGTAGCCATATGGGCCTTGTTTCAAAAACACCTGCAGATTGAGCAACGAAGTTGTTATACGCAATTACGCATTACTGAGTTACAAATTGGGGAACGTTTGGGTATACCCAGCGTTGCCCCAACTAAATCCAAATTTAATATACCCAGTCCTAGCCTCCCTGTAGCCCTCCCCGTTCAGAAATTACCCATAACCATTGTGTATTGACTAAAGTTGACAGTGGTTGGATAAGGAACAATGCTGACGATTTCCTTCTCATTCTGATTGAACTCAAACACACCAGCAAATAATGGGGACAACGCAGCAGGAAAGGAGCACACCATCATGCAAGTGTCAAGACATGTGACTGAGAATGGACAACTGGATGGTGTCCCAACATCACAAATCGAACCCTATTGATCATTGGTGGGTAGGTATACCCATACCTAAATGGGTAAAGCAACTTTCACCCATACCCTCCCCATTATACATGGGCATGAATTTGGGGACAGGTTAGGAATACCCAACGACAGGCCTATTTGCAAACAAAAAAAAACTGAATCACATAAACTGAAAATACCTTTTGATCAGAATCAGGCATGACACCAAGTAACCTGGGTGTAAAAGATTTTGGAGCTTCTTCGGTGGGTTCAGTTTCATCTTCTTGCTGTGACAATGAGCGAGCAATGTACCTACAGTAATTAGATCAGTGATTAGGTATGATGATAATCATCAACAATCAAGAAATAAACCTGGAGCTCATTAATACACAACAGGTGTCAATGAAGAATATAGCAGAGTTTAAACTTCAAGGCATTCAATATATACTGAGGGATAATGGGTCATACTTGCATTTTGGATGTCGATCACAACCTATAAAGTAGCCTTCACCATACCTACTAACTTTGAATCTCAAGGTTCCTTCAGAACAACTGCATGTATTCCAAACACAAAAAAAAATGTCAAGAATTACGTATGTGCAAGGTTTTAAAAAAACGCAATTAAACTTTCTTTAATCTCGATTAAACGCTAAACGGAGGCCCAACGTTTCATTTAGGGCCTAGGCGCCCAACTAAACTCTGGGCGCGCCTAGACGCTGCCTCCTGCTCAAGAAATAAGCACATCCTGGAAAGGAATTGAGTGCAGGAGCAGCTGGTGCAGGCCGTGGCCCCTTGCGTTGTGGCCGACAAAGCTCTGCACCCCTGCCACACACCCGCATCCCTGCTCGGTTCCTCGACATAGCTCCAATCCAGATGCTCTTCAATCCCTCCCTCTCCATGTTAATCTATTAATTTTTCCTTGACTGTATTGTGTATTCTCTGCAAGACTGCTACTTAGTTGTGTTGGTACTTACTACTGATCTCTCTTAGCAGCACAAAAATAATAAAAAACAAAAACATTTAATCTGCGTTTAAACTTCCTAAACTCTAAACCATAGGCTAACGCACGCCTAGCGTCTAGCATTTTTCAAAATGTACATTCCACAAAAAATACCTTAATTGTAGGTTAAACTGAATGAATATTGCAAATATCTTGATTTTGACATTCAATATGTACATTCCACGAAAAATACCTTAAAAGTACATTTGTCGTGCATTACCTAGGGCAAATTCTACTATCCTTGTCAACATCAGGAAAGAGGATAGGACCAAATTTTTCCTCAAGCATTCTCTCTACCTGCACAATGCCAAATTCAGTTTCAATCTCTAGCCGTTGCAGAGTGATATGATACACAAGGTACATCAATAGTATCGTTCTTGTATATGATGGGTCCAACTCAAAAATTCCATGCACCAATGAAGCATTCAAGCAACAGAACAATGCTTTGCTAGACCAGTGTGAAACTATCAGTTGAGAGCACGTCCCTTCTTTGCCCCCCAAAAGTGCTTAAATGCTCTGCCAAAAATATTTTGGAGCACTGTTTGCAAAAATGTAGGGGGGTCCAACCAGTACTATGTTGTGTTGGGAGATACAAGCAGTGGTTTCCTTTTAATACACTGGCAGCAATAAAACCAAGAGGCATCAGCAGAGACAGAAAATAAAATATGATAGCTCACCATTTCATGTGTTTTTCCTTCTAAGCAAATGCAAACATGACCAGTTTCAGGTAACAAAGGGTTATAGATGAGATTCTACCAAAGCAAAAACCATAAACCACTACTTCGTACTTGAGAAATGGACCTGAAATATTTACTTCAGTTTCCATGTCATTAAAAACGGTTGATGACCACAACAACAAAGTTTTTTTTATCCCAAGCAAGCTTGATGATCATACCAAAAGGAGAACTATCAGAACTTTAAATACATCTTACCTTTCTGCCATCCAGTTTACCCGCATCTGCACAATATTTGCTGAATCGTTCCCAGTAATCTTTCAGAAGACCCTTCCATTCAGTTGACCCAGCAGAGACATTATCTAGCTATTAATGTATAAGAAAAAGAACTTCAATACATTTTTATTAAAAAAATAATTCTTGTGCTAGCATATTACTGAAAGATATTCTTATAAAAGGATCACTACCGTTTCTTCCAAATGTAGGTTGTTCTATAGTAGTGCACAGAGATTAAGTAGGTTAAATGAACTTGTTCCCTCATATAGTACGATGGGAAAGTGGGACTGATTGTTCATTAACTTATGAGCCACATTATTCAGCAAGGGCAACAAAGAAAGAGAACATTAAAAAATGTCTACAAGTCATCAAATTACTTGCATATATAAAGAATAGTTCAGAAGGCTAATAGACAAAAGCATCATGAGTCCATGACAACTCTATCTTGAATTAGCTCCACACCTACAGACAGCATTCTTCCTAATGTTTTAAATCCAAGAATAATCATGACCAAAATTAGAAGTGTACCAATGTCCATTAAGATGCGCTGATTTCCTGAATTCTCATATTGGTTTAACCCATAACAGTAACCACTAACCAGCCAGCTTAAGCAGGTTTCTAAAACTATGGCATAAACTGAAAACAAAGAAGCACACAGAAACCATAAACTGAGAAATATTTACTACCTCTGTCTCCATGTTAGCTGTAAAGCTGTAATCAGCGACCTCAGAGAAATGATGCAAAAGGAATGCCGAGACCTAAAAAAGGATGGCATGAACAAACACCAAAGTTAGATGCATTGAAATTTAATTTATAGCAAGCAACCTCAGCTACGTAAACTGAAATAGTGCTGGGAGCCTGGGACGATGATGCCTATAAGCCTTGAGAATTGAGGTGGAAAAAGGAAAAGGAGTACCCAGTGCTGAAGGATCCCACAAATTGTAGAGGTCTGGGGAAGGGAATTTCTAAGCAAAGGGTAAGGCTGTCTAGAAGTTACATTCCCCAGACCCTAAAATCTGTGGGGGAACTCAACAAATGTAAACATCATAAAATGTACATGAAAAAATGTAAGCAGGCATAAGCAAAATTGAGATCATTACAGATGAGGGTAAATTTTAGATATTCTGGAGGAAAACTAGTATTTATTGCATTAATAATAGAAAAACATGAAAGAGTCAACCAAAGATACATTACAAATTGATGCACTACTGCAATGCAGATACATGCATAGGTAGAAGAGAAAATCTAATACAAAACAATGAATTTAGCTAGAAGTGTCATATATATACTCAAATAAACGTATTAAAATTTTAGATGATGACATCTAAAGATATGTTAATCATACAGGACCTCTCCAAACGGGGGACATGCAAGGAGGGATATAAGAACAAACCATTCGACCACGGAACTCAGGGTGTAGAACTCTACTTTTTGTTGTCACATACTTCCGATCCTGAACAATACAAGTATAATGAAAACTGTTATCTATGTTGAACAGATCAATGCTAACAACAACAGAGGAAAATAAGATTTGATACATAGTAGTTGTAAAACCCTGTGGCTGTTTTCCTGGAATAAGCATGAGATCTGTGTGCATTATGAGATGAGGAAGGCCAAAATAGCCAAGTGCAACAACCAAGGCAAGCCTTACATGACTAACACAATTTTAAGATATGATATGGCTCTTGAGTGGTTACATTGATTAGAGGTGCAGGGTACACGTATATATAGGCAAGGATTCCCATGGGTTGGTTTATAGAAATAGGATCGATCAAGGATACCATTGCCTATCTCTAATCATCTTAACCAATACTCCCTCTGGTCCAGTTTATAAGGCGAACATGCAAAACAAGATTCAAACTTCACTATCTTTTACCAATAATTTGGTCAGCAATTTTTAGCTATTGTAATACAAACTTGATATGGTTAAATTCATGATCAAATATACTAGAATAAATGAATGGTCACCAACTTGTAACTTGGGTGACCGTGCCATGTTTAACTGTGCCTTATAAATTGGACTAGACATAGTAAAGCCTAACATCTGTATAACAACAATGCCTAGATGGAAATCATTGAAGGCACAAAAAGGATATATACACTAGGAAAGGCGATCAACTATATGCTTCATGCATCCGCAAATAGCCTTCCAGTACCACGGTAAAAAATAGTTCGGAAGTAAAATGCCATGTTACCTGTAACACTTTCATTATAGATGCATAAGTAGATGGCCTTCCAATTCCAAGTTCTTCTAGCTTTTTAATCTGGAGATTACAAGGCAGAATATGAAAATCTGAACTAGTAGAACCGAATAAAAATAAATATTGTTTTATTGCAGAAATGGGCAATGCTCAAAGTAAACAAGTGAAAAATAACCCATAATAGGTTATTTCTTACCAATGCACCCTCAGAATAACGTGATGGTGGCTTAGTAAAGTGCTGTCCAAGATGCACGTTAACAGGAAACACCAAGTCCTTAACCTGGTAAAAAGGAAATGAATTACATACTGGAACAGTTGAATGATAGCCAACAATCTGCAGTAGCCTGAGAAAGGAAGAGGATAAAAAAAGGGAATTGTCACTGCAACCTTTAATTTCAATAAGGCCTCAAAGTTATCCTCATGCACAGAATCTCCCTCAGAGCTGTCACTGCATGGACTGGCCTCAGCGTCCTAAGAGTAGCAAAGTGTATTGTTAATGAGTAAGAATAAGTTCGTAAACTGTAAAGCTAGTACCAAGTTCTTCACAAAGTGCAACTGACAAACATGCTTCCATTCAAGCTAAGTCCTCCTTATCAGCACTAAAAGAAGCTCAACCCACAACATAAGAAACTATGAATACTGATGAATCAGGACAAACTCATGCAGTTCGGCAAGAGGAAGGTTGTCCCAAGGGAAAAGAAAGTAAAGTCCATAGAGAAATTTAACAAAAAAGACATTACAAGGCCATACAATACCACAATTTATGTTCTACACAACAATTTAATATAAACAATATGTTGTAGTGCATATCAGAGGCGACCAAGTGTGACCAGACATCTGTCTTTCCATGTGCCAGCCACCTTAAGAAATGTTTAACTGATATAGATCTAGTGTAAATAAATTACATCTATACAGTTACGTAAGTCCAACAAGCAAAGCAACAAACCAATAACAAAACAGAAAATCAATGGTCAAGCCTAAGGGATACAGTTGCAATAGTGCATCATACATCACAAATTCATAATATGAATATCACAAAGTAAAATTTGCTTTCTGAAACATGTGCTTATCTTTTTTTTTTTTTTTTTTTACTTTGTACAAGAAGCTAAACACAATATGGAAAACCATCTGAAACCAGCAGAAAAACTTCAAAAAAATGGCTGGTCCATACCATTAAGCACACACTATTCCCTGTTATGGGCAGATATTATTTACTCAAGTATTAAACGAGGTTATAAACTACTAAAAGGAAACCATTTTTTAAGAAACAAAATCTTCAGATACCATCCGAAGTGCCAGCAAACACAAATCAGCCTCTGGGGTAAACAGGTTTTATGACGAAAATTTTGATTCTTATGTTGAGAAGTCTTATTTAAAAGTAGAGGAAGTACTGGTTTAGATGGCTCAGGGGCCAATTGTTTCTGCCAATTTTGATTTTGTAAAAAAGTGTACCACGTCGGACGGAAGGTCCAGGGGAGGGCCCGGCCCGGGGCCAGCCGCGCCACCCAGGAGGGGGAGGCGCGTGCGCCGGCTAGGGCAGCCCTGAGAACGCCGCCAATCCCATGATCAGGGAATCCCGAATTAAGGGAAGAAAATAAATAAAACAGGAATAGATTAGATAGAGTCCAAATCTATAAGGACTTCCTTTATTAGATTGCTTGAGATACAAGTCCAATTGAGACTATAAACATAGGGGGATTGTAATCATCAAGGATCAAGAAAGAATAGCCTCGGGCTTCTATCTCCCTCCCTCTCTCTTCTCCTGCGCCTCCCTCTCCCTGTGCCGCCCCCTCCCCACCATAGCCGCCAGCAGCATCCCCCCACCCCCCACCCCAAGGGGACTGTTACAAAAAGATAGCTTATCTCATGTGTTCTAAAGAAGGGATGGGGCAGTCTGATATTCAGATGTCACTTTGACCTAGACATCTTAATTCATATTTGCATCCAATCAGAATCCGATATCTGCTTTCCATATCATAAGAATGTCTGGCAGATATAGCAGATAACCAAGTACATAGTATATGACCGGGTTGTACTCATACCCCTGTTATAATGGAAGTAAAAGAAGATCATGTAGATGAGAAAAAGGCTATGGCAGAAACAATTGGCCCCTGAACCATCAAACAATGTCGTTGATGCACTATTCAACACATCAAAAAAAAATGTCATCAGGCTTGTCAAAGCTTGATAGAAGTAGCACAAGCAGAAATTAAAATCCATAGAGGATGGAAGAGGCAAGTACAAAATAAATTTAGAACTCACCTCATAGACAGCTTGGTATCCCTTGAAGTCTAGTTTTGATGCAGCGGAATGAAAAATCATCTCTCCTTTAGGAGTGCCAATATCCACTTGAATCTACAGAGCAAGCATGTTACTTGATGGAAAGCTTAAAATATTGACATTTACAAAAGGAAAAACGATGGACCAAGAATTTTAACATGTTTACTATAATACCAGATGTGTTTAATCAAAAAAGAAAAAATGAAAACAGCTAAAACGAAGCTCATAAGCTGTCCTCCTAAGGTAGATGTCAAGAATTCTATACAAAGGGTTTTAGTTAGATAGAAGTTAAAAACTAGGCAAAGAAACATGGCTAAAAACCAACCATTTAGCTAAAAGCTCAAGGTACTGTAGAAATTTGGGCCTCCAGCATGTAGCACCAATTAGATCTATGTAAAAGACACAGACTCGGCTGCAATTACTTTTCTTATGATCTGACCAGTGCAACCGCTTGGCTGGTTGACTTTAATACCACACTGAATTTTATACAAACAACAAGTTCAGCCTAATGCTATATTGAAGACATGGGAGAAGAAACTAAAGAGGTGACCTACCAGAAATTAGGAATAAAATAAAACCCAAAAACTGCAACATGCACCCTAAAATAGCAGCACTTGCTGGCTGCTGCAAATTCCTCATACATGTCAATCAAGGTTTTCTTAACAAATGTAGCTTTGTACACCCATAATTCATAGCCATTATCATCATGAAGAATAAAATCAGCCACAAGGAAAAAAAAAGACAAGAGTAACCAACCATCTCAGTTCTGGAAGCTTCCATTTGGCAAGCCATTGTCCTTTTCCATATTAGAGTGTACAGTTTTAGAGAATCATCGTCAAGTATTCCAACCAAAGATGCTACAAGAGAAATAGTGTTCCAATCATATATTAAACATCGCCAAGTATTCCAACCAAAGATGCTACAAGAGAAATAGTGTTCCAACCATATATTAAAAGTCAAATATAGTACTGAATGATTTCACTTTCAAAAAAATGAAATAAACTATAGGCATTAAAGGTGCTCATGTGATCCAATATAATATGCTGATTGTAGCACAGATATTGCAATTATCAACTGATTCATGGTCATTTATACAGCATGTTGGGCAGCCAGCTTGGCCCTTTGGGCTGCTTCGGCACCGTAACAGTACAGTCATTTTGCTGTAGCTCTTCAAACTATATGGCTCAGCTGGCTGCCCATACCAAGCATGTTCAAAACATATCGCAGAACACAGTATCCTCTGTTATGTGGAGACATTTCTAACTCCTAAGTGCCATATTCATATAAATAATCAAAGCAGTGTCTGAGGTTGAATTATGAAGCATGAACTGTACAACTCATACTGCTATACATGAAATATGGATACCAAGAAGCCAACCAGTACATAGCATATCCTGTAAAGAACTAACAACATCTTGGTCATGAATTAGATTTTAGAACTATAACCTCCATGGGACAACATGCATGTATTTGCTCAAAATTGTTTGCTAGGAGATGGTTAGGCAGCTGCAATGGAGAAAAATGCAATAAATATACAAAAACACAGTGAGAATCATTACATGGCAACCTCCTTTATACTGGTGGGCCTAATGGCTTCATGAGCTTCTTGAGCATTTTTCACCTTCTTTAAATACTTCCTAGTGTCCTCTGAAACGTACTTCTGACCATATCTGAAGAAAATACTAATTAACAAGAGGAATACAAACCAACCATATTCAGATATAGATCATGACACCAAGTAATAGAATCACAAAATACTGGTTCTCTCAAAACTGGAGTCAAAGATCATCAATCAGCAACTTAAAATGGATTGTTCAACAACTTGAACCTTCTTACCATGTCGTCAAAGTACCTCAAGAGTCCAGAGTCCAGACCAGTTAAAGAGTTAAATTTCTCAGTTAAAATCTTGAATAATGTGTCTTACAGTTGTAGGCTTGAATAATGTGTCTTACAGTCGTAGGTCCATCTAATAAGTTTCGAACAAACATGAGTGACCGAAAATTTTCCACTAGTATAACTAAATCACTTAGCAAGTTAGAACTAATCTGATTACAAGTTCAACATGGAAGAAGAGAAATTAGCACCATTTTAAAATCAGAACAAAGAGACTTAGCAGCTTCTTCGGGGAGGAAGTTATGTACCTTTCTTTGACTAATGAACGGATGTCTTCTGCAGCACCATCAGAAATCTTCAAGGGGTAAAACAAGTCAACATGGTATTAATTAATAAAACAAGTAAAGCACCAAGTATATTGGATTTTCAAGAATCTCTTATTGACAACTGTCAGGAAATCCTCACATCAAAGTAAGCCAGAACCCTCTGTCATGCATCATTGCATCGTACATATAGACTTTCATTAATTCGGCATACCAGTCATGATTTCATATTGGAGTTACTACTTTGAACTCCCTCAATAAGTAGAAATTTACATATTCCTTCATCATCATGACGTAAATTGTGGCCAGTATATCTTTCATAATATACTAGAAACATGAACTCTTTAATTAGATTAGTTTTGACTATTAAATCCTAAACCGTTCACTTTGCAGCCTTAAACTATTCAAAGTGTGATAATAACACCTTAATGTAAAATATATTCAACAAAGTACCAACAAATATGTGATTATGTAGTAATCAGAATAAAAACTTAAAAAGTAGTTTTCATTTGAAGTTCCTCCTGTCCAGCTTCCTAACCACTGGTTTACTCAGAAGGCAGCAGGACAATTTTGATCATTTTAAAGTAAATGCACTAACTTTAGACCATATGACCAAAGAAGATGATTCTGAAATTTAAAATAGAGAGTAAAGCATATGGAACAAGTAAACCTATTTGTGTCATCAAACTGTCTGATGTTACTTACATGGAACCCATCAGTTCTTATGTATGTTATTAACCCAGTTGTTTCTTCTGAGGAAAGGTTGATACCCTCATAAAGCTTTTGGGCAATCTGCAGTCATATATTGAGTCCCATGAGCCAACAGACTCCTACATATAAATATATATAAATACAATATAATGAGTCTAGCAGAAACAACCTTCATGGTATACCCTGCAGTAAAATGAAGTTTGTTTGCTGCATCCTGCTGAAGGCTGGATGTAATATATGGCATTGGAGGATTCTTGTGAATTTTACTTCTTTTAACACCTAAAACTTCAAACTTAGAAGAATGAATCCTATTTTTTATAGCTTGCGCTTCTTCTTGAGATGTTATGGACAGTTGATCCAGCTTTTTTGAATTCAAATGCTTTATACGGAATGGAATGCATGTGCCATTTGAAGGATCTGCAAATTGCATTTTGAAGTCTGTCTGTACTGTCCAGTACTCCTGTGGCTTAAACTGTTCTATTTCAGCTTCTCGATCACACACAAGGGCCAAAGCAGCAGATTGGACCCGTCCAGCTGATTGGCAACCAGGCAACTTCCTCCACAGAAGTGGTGATATGCCAAACCCAATTAGATAATCAAGGGAACGGCGTGCAAGATAAGCATTGACTAAGTCCATGTCAATATACCTCGGGGACATTAAAGCCTTTTTTATTGCATCCTCAGTTATTTCATGGAAGGCAACTCTTGCAACAGTCACATCACAGCCCAATGCACCTTGTTGTTCAAGCATTTCTTTGATGTGCCAAGCAATCGCTTCACCTTCACGATCAGGATCAGATGCAAGAATTAAATTTTCTGCTCTGGAGAAAAGAGAAGAATGGTAAAAAAATTAGCAAGTGTTATTAACTCAATACAAGGTGTAAAAGCAATCAGCAACATTTGTGTAGAACTACTACCTTTCATACTGTTGTTGAATTCAAATTAAGAAACTACTACCAGTATAAGCAGAAGTCCGGTCTTGAGGAGAAGGGTGTTCAGATATAGTTCAAACTACAGTTGAGGCCATTTTTACCATTTTGATAAACATACAAGTTTAAAAAATAAACAAAACTATACAAACCAACATCACAGTAGTTTTTCTATATACCGCAGACCATTATTAAAGTATTAACATGTATCAAAGTTACAAGACAATCTCACCAACAAATAATAATAACTGATGACAGTAAATACAACGATCAAAACATTATGTGTCAGCATACACATATGACAAATGACAACAGTGATACTTTTACATAGAAGAAGATAAAAATAAGAAACATAAACACTCAAATTATCTGCAACAAAATAAGAAACCTGAATACTCAATCTATCTACAAAAGTGATAATTTCAATATTTTCTAGCCTCCCACAATTGACTAACTTGCAGAAATTATGCGGATTGGAGTCATTGCTGAATACAATAAAGATCATGGAGACAAGCATCCATGCGAACCTATCAAACATTACAGCAATTACTTCTATAATGATAGGTATATTTGATTTTGTGTTTCTTTGTCTACGTAATTAGAAGGGCAGCTAATGCATATAAACCTTTGACAGAAAATGTGAAACTGTTTTATACAGGAGAACATGTGTAATCAAAGCGTATATATGTTCTATGTGAACAGAAAAAAAAAAATGTATTCATACTACACGCAACGAAAAACATACCCTTTCAGTGCAACTTTAATGCTCTTAAGGTGTGTCCAGGCAGCAGCAGGCACCTCCCAGACCATGCTGAAGTCATCATCAGGGCGGACAGATTTTGATCTACCTGCTAAATCTCTCACATGACCATAGCTTGGTAACACTTCATACATGTCCCCAAGGTAATTCTGAATAACTTTTGCTTTCGTGGCTGATTCCACAACCACGACTGATTTGGCTCTGGGAGGATACAATGGCAACAGTGGCTTTTCATCAATACCAGAACCATCAGTAGAGGATTTCATACTAATCTCAGCTTCAGAAGGTATAGAAGAAGCAGCAGAAACCTTTGCTTTTGACTTTGACCTATTATTCACTTTTTTCTCTTTAGAACTATCAGCACCCTTTTTTGATTTACAATTATCAGTCTTATTATTTTCTTGGTTCGCACTAGTACTCTCAGTCGTCTTTGTTGAAGCTTTACTAGCTCTAGCAGATATCCTCTTTTTCTTGGTATGTACTTCCTTTTCTTTCACATCTCCATTAACTTCCTTTTTGCTTCTTCTTGAACTCTTCCTCTTGGCAGTGTCAGTCTTAGCATCAGTAACACTCTTGCTGCTGTTACTACTAGATGTTGAAGCCTCATCAGCAATGGTGCTACATGCTAATGTGCTTTGGCGTTTCTCAGATCTATGAAACAAACTATGTGCAACACTTCCATCTTCCCTTCTCATATTGAGATTACTGAATGAAGTCTTATTGTTAATGAGAAACCTTAGCTTTTTACTGTACGTAGTTGAGAATGCACGTGAATTGCCAATATTATTAGCCTTTAAAGCAATTCCACAGCTGTCTGTGGCTCTGAAACATACAGAATTACAGTTGCCAAAGAGCCCAGGAGTAAAAAAGACGCTACTTTTAGGCTGCAAAGCAACCCCAAAATTATTTCTTGAAGATAATTTCCTTGTTGAATTGCTCCTGAATGCAACCCCGCACATTTCACAAGAGCGGAAAGGTGAAAAGGGCCAGGGTGCGGAAGAATATCTCTGAAACACCTCGAACTGAAGCTGTAAAGGAAATAAATAGACAACACATAAAAACAAGCACAACTCAAATGAAATATTATACCAAATTATAACAGGCTGAATCATGAAAAAAGCAGTCCCTCCCATTCTCATGATCACAAAAAAAAAAATAACACAAAGGCAAAGGGCAAAAGCCATTATTATATTGATATACATTCCCCATCAAACGGAAAAATAGGCACTTCATTTTAACATAAATCCCATATTCAGTAAGCATTCTTAGTAGAATAATTCTTTAAAGATAAGTAGATGAAACAAAAGAAAAATAAGGTGATTGACGCAATGGTGGTTGATGGTATCTGGTATGTCTTATTCCATGCAAATCAGGCTTGCACATTGTTGTGCAATGGGAAAAGATGTCTCCTTCTAACCAGGGGACAAAATATTTATTGCACCATGGCATAGCTCCCCACAGAACCTTGCTGTTTCGCAAAGCCGCCTTTTTTTAAGGCTGTGCCTGCGGCTCACGGGCAATACAACGAACAGGTGGCGTTCACGCCGCACCACCATCCACCCCCAGACACTTTCGATCGTGATAAATTCTCAACAGAATGAAGAGGGCAGAGAGCCACTCACCATTGCGGGTGGCGGCGGCGATAGCGCGTGGGTGACGGCGCGGTGTCGCTGAGCGTAGCCGTGCGGGAGGAGGCGGCGGAGCTGGAGCGCCATGTCCAGCAAGTTGCGGGCGTGAGCACGCTCAGGCGAGGAGGGCCATTGTTTCTTTC
This sequence comes from Chrysopogon serrulatus, assembly GCA_015844335.1. Taxonomy (NCBI): domain Eukaryota; kingdom Viridiplantae; phylum Streptophyta; class Magnoliopsida; order Poales; family Poaceae; genus Chrysopogon; species Chrysopogon serrulatus. The sequence goes on from JADLZL010002593.1 coordinate 215,225, forward strand.
GGCTTGGGTTTAGCTAGGGTTTTAGGGGCGGGTTGGGAATGGATTGCGAGGTGGAGGTGCCGAGGAAGGAGCAGGAGGCGGCGGCCGAGCTGTGGGAGGGAGGGAGAGGCGGCGCCCGGCTGGGGCGGGGGCTTGAGGATATATCTAACTGCCTCGCTTGGTTGGAGTTGGACCGTTGGGGCGTTGGGGGTACAAGTGGTGTGCCCATGAATGGGATTGGGCTGGTAATGGTTTTTGAGTGGGCCTAAGGGTTTCTCGTTTTTGTTTTAGAGAACTAGGTAAGCGTCTTGCGTGCGTTCTTCTGGGGACAGTTAAACTTTTATACTAAAAACATATAGATCGCATGATAAGATAACAAATATTTAATAAAAACAAAGCCAAGTTGAAGAAATTAACAGGAGAGTGCGGCGTTGATACTTCAGTTTCACACATGGGGTTATATGGACAGACCACATGCAAATCAATGCGCTGAAGAAGTTACAGAGAATCAGAGACACGCTTCAGAACAATGGATCCTGAGGTCTCCCCATGGTGCCCAAATCTATATCCATGGAACAAACATGTAACCACATGCGTAGTCTGAATTAAAATTCAGCCGTACTCAAATTAGAACAATTTAGAAGTTAGCTTTCCTCGTACAATAATGTATATAGCCTATGATACAGAAAACACTACACATAAATATTGGTCTTCAGAGTTTCAAATGAAAAACATAAAACAACTAATTTGGTTGGACACGTTTCACTTCAGCATGAGCACTTAACAAGGCCGCAAATGAGATTGGTCCCTTTCAGTTTCTTCCCTGTCCTGCAAGGAGATTGGTCCAACACGTCCTCCCTCTGCATCCCCTCATCATAGTCTAAGAGGTCAAAAGTTCATAGATGTTAAATGTGTCAAATGAGGCATCAATCACAAATATATAGTACAGGAAGGATTTGAACACAAGACTCAAGAGGTCATATAGAGCAAAGGATGCGGCAAGCGGCACTCACCGACGACGTCTTCTGGAGCGCTTCACTGGAGCACCACAAGGACATTGCCTGCTATTGGCTTCAGATGACTGTAATATTTATGCTATTGGCTTCAATCATCCACCTACCTATCTTTGTAATCCATCCATCTAACAATACAAATTAGAATGTTCTTCTTGTAAATAGAGCAATACAGAAATACATATAAGACTACTATTTCTTAATATCAGAAATAAACAAAAAGCTTGGCCGTCGGTGCCTTCTAGGTGATGTCTGTGTCTGCATATGTATCTGCAGTAGGGTCACCAGCTCATCTTTGAAACAATTGCATTCCCTTAATGCATCTGGAATTTGTGCCAATGCACAAAATATGTCAGATTATGCAATCTTGAAGAGGAAAATCTCAAATATTTTGTTTGTACTTTGAATGCACACATATTCTTCAGCACATAAAAGTAGTGAATCAGACTTGCTACCTTTCATGGCTGCATCCAATGTGGGAAGGCAGAAGACCGTAGCCTAGAATTATTTGAGGCACCATAACTACATGACTACCCCACAATTACAGTGTTTGAGAAAACCCAGAGCTAGCTGCAAATTGGAATGGCCACATGGAAATAAAATTAAGATCAACCATCACTGTGATATCACTTCAATTTGAGGCATCTCTTTTATTGACTTGTTTTCAGATAGTACAGACCAGGATTTGCAGGAAGGGAATGATGATGACTGCTGAAGCTTTGCCATGAGACAGGAGGGATGGGCCGGTGTCAGAATGCAGGATCATGGGCGCCTCCCTAACTCCGCCGATGCCAATCATCGGTGGTCCGCTCAAAACTCTCGCCTAATCGTCACCAATCTATGTGTGCTTGGCTCTGAGTGGAGTTGTGGGGGGAAGGAGACGGAGAGGTGTCGTACCTGTACGGAGAACGGACCCAGTGGGCAACTCGTCGACGAAGGTGAGCAGCATCTTGAGCTTGCTGCGGCCGTCGGAGGCGAGCCCGGCGTGCATCTCGACGACCATGGCGTCGACGACCTAGCACGCAGCGAATCCCCCCGCGCTCGCATGGCATGCACGCGTCCCTGTGATGTGAAGTCTTGCCGGCAGCACGCGGCTGAGGGCACATGGCGGCTGGTAGGGTTTGGGGCGACACCCAAACAGCCCGTGAGGGAGCGCGAGGGAGTTGGTGGACTCTAAACTGCGGTGGCGGCCATGGAGGAGGGGAAGAAACGCCGTCTGACACGGAAAAGGGACACGACGGGAATGGGGGCGTCGATCGCACGTCCTTCCACCGCCGTCACTGCGAAGAACATAAAAGTTGTGGGGGGGCAAAGATGGTACAGCAGGTACAACGAAAGAAGATGGGGATGAGGTTTCCATACCTCGCAACCGGCCGGTTTGGACGCACGGCGAGGACGTAAATCGCGCGGGGGAATGATGTCGCAGACGGCCACGCGCGGGGAAGGAAGTCGATGGCCATGCGCACAGCACAACAGACTGATTTGGCGGTGATTTGCGTGATTTGCTGGTGAGGAACGATCGCGGTATCGCACACGGCACACAACAGACTGATTTTCTGGACTTCTGCGTGATTTGCGTGATCTGTTCACATGGCGCAGCTAGGGAAGGAAAGAGCACCGCGTGTCGGGGAAGGAAGGAGCACCGCGTGAGGATCGCACGGGATTGGCTGCTTGCCATGCATGACTTGATTTCACCGGATGTGAGCCATGGTTGCCATGTCATGCACGGGATTGGCTGGTTGCCATGCATGACTTAATTTACGGAAGGGGATTTGGTTGCTGTGATTGTGACTTTTATGGAAAGAAAAACGGAAGGGGCGGGGTGCGGCCGGGGAGGGGATCGCACGCATGGGAGTAAGAGAGGCGAGCCGAAAAATAACGCACGGTTTAAAACTAACCTTTTTACTCTTTTTATTTGTATTTGTAGAAGAGATTAGAGAAAAAGCATTTAATCTCCTTTACCTTTTTCCTTTTTGAAACTAGACCAATTTATTTCATACTTGCTGACAAATCGTCAATTACAATTACATGTATATTTTCTGAAACATCAACCTATTGATGCACCGAATTTTCTTTCCTATGTCCACAGGTGATAAACGTCCCCTGCTGAGGAGCTCAGTCTTGATCCACTCAATCTATTGTATCCGAAAAAAAACATAATTAAAATAGACAGCCTAGATTTAGTTTCATACAATCTCTCCCCTTACTCATTCACATCGGACAGGGCAGATGATAAGCGTCACACATCCTCCTCGCCGCTACCATCACCAACGCTGCGCCTAGCCCCTCGCTCCCCTACACCGGCAAGCCGAGTTCGATTCCCAGTGTCCTCGATTTTCCACATAATAACATAGAAAAAAATAAAAGAAAAGACTTCTCCATCGCTTCTCCTCCCGCCGCGCCGCCGCTCTTCCTCCTATCCCGACGCGCGTGGCATCGCTCCTCCCCCCTCCCGGCCACGACTGTGGGCCGCCATCATCTTTGGATCGCATCGTCGTCGCCGGAGGAGGCTGCCATGAAGGGAAGAGCGTGTTGATGTCGGCGCTGGGGATCGGGATCGGGTCGGCCCGGGGCCTTGCGCGGCCCACCTCGTGGGATGGTCATGGTGCCTCGGCCTTGACAAGGGACGCGAGAGGGTCCCGTCGAGCGGGTGGAGCAACACCTCCGCTGCCTCCTCATTGACTCCACCAAAGAGCAGGATCACCTTCCACGAGTCCCGTACTAGCTCAGGTTTCCTCCTTCGCCTCATCCTCCTGCCCCTCCTAACTCCCTTCCGTCCTTCCATCTATACATGGTCCTATCGGATCTGCACCAAGAAAACAACATTGACTTGGGTGTCGGTACACACGTTAGTTCAAAGTTCAGACTCTGCTCGAACTGCTGTATCATCACCTTGCATACCTCAGATCTATCTGTTGATGCATCTTTTCTTCTTTTTTTCCTTGTGATTTGCTCGTGTGTGCCTGTATGTTTGAAACTGAAACTGAACATAGTTGATTACTGAACATATATAACAGAAAAGAACTATATTTCGTCAAGCCCTGAAACAACGTAGAGTTGTATTCCTGCAAGTTTTCAGTGCAAAGTTGCTTAGCACCATTTAAAGCATAGGAAACTGGAATATCTATTTGTGATGATATAAGAAGATACACAAAAACATTATTTATGTTTGCTGAGCTCCACTTGGATTAATAACTTAAATTAATTTGCAGCTACTGCATCATTGAAACTGAGTCAGCTAGGTGGCAGATTCCTATGGTCTTCCTGGAGATAATCAAGGAGGACTTCAACGAGAAATATGCAGGGGGCAAAGCAGCAACAACTACAGCCCAAGTCTCATCTGAGATTTCGGGTAACAATTCTAATTCTTTGTTTGCAAGAACAAGAATTTTGTAAGACATAAGAGGGGCAAAACAGCAACAGCATGTTGGTGTTTCATCAAAGCCATTTGTAATTTTTTTATTTGATGTTACCTGCTAGAATTCTCATTTTCTGGATGCAAAATCTTAATGTCATCTGAACATCCTTTCGGAGGAATTATGCTGATCCTAATGAGGTTGCTGCTGTCATTTTGGGTGGCGGTACTGGGACCTGAAGGAGCTCAACAACACTAAATAACAAGCGCGAACAGCGGCTCAAGACTCCTAGACCCGGCCGTGACCTAGGAGTCCCCCTCGTCGTGAATGGATGACGGAGAGTTGGGATTTGTTTTAGTAACAGAGTAGAAATGGTAGGAGGCGGTTGCATGCTCAATTTGAGTGGTGCAAATTCAATCAAATTTAAGTGTGTTTGAAAATGATTTTGATTCAAAGACTTCTCGTCATGGCATTGACTTGGTTAATAGTGTGACAAGAGATTTTATTGTCTTTTGGTTGTTTTGATTAATATGTATGTATAAAATAACACTGTAGCGTTAGCACGGGCAATATACTAGTTGCACGAAATGTGCTCTTCTCCTTCAACACTAGACAACTCGCCTCTCCATCCAATTGTTTATATTGCTTCTCCAAGTCGGATGATGTTGTCTCAAGGAGGCTGGACGGTCGGTGGAGCCTTTTAGTGTGTGACGGTGGGTCATCAATCCAAGTGAAACCCCGTTACTCAAAATAAAAATCCAAGTGAAGCCCCACAAAGGTCCTTGGATCAAAGCAACAAGGAACCAAGGGTGGTGATTTCTCAAGAGTGTGTTTCCTCGCTCTCATAAGGATCAGTGATGTGGCAAGGGGTCAAGGGGCATCAGGCAATGTGTACCTTCTATGTTTGAATTTGATGAGTTTTCACCAAAATTTTCTACATTCAAATATTTCCCAAGTATAAGTGGACCTAGGTCATTTGTAACAAGATTTGCTACATGTGATGTTGATTTACCTTCAGTTTTTGGTGGAATGTTGATGGTCAAAAATAGGGTAGTCACCATTACCAATAACTATATTAGCAACAAGCTTTCTCCTCTTTATAGTATGACCATCTATTCTAAACCTGGCCAATTCAATTCTCTAATCACCTTAGACCCATGAAAGAAAAACATATAGCTTATACATTTTGTCTTGTTTTGCTTTCACCTCCATCCATTATCCCCCCTCATCTTGAGTCCTTGCACTTCATGATCCTAGTGAAAGTTGTATGTTCAGTTTTGGTAATTAGGACAACTAGTGGACTAATCTTTACTCTAGGTATTGTGATTGATATAGGTTATGTCCATACCAAGGTTGAGCAAGGACGACAATCATAGAGGAGAAGAGAGATGGCCACATGTCCTCAAGTTCTCAATTCTTGGAAAAGAAGAAAGACAAAAATATAACCATATAAAGTCAAGGTAAAGGTATATGGTAATTATGTATTTGTCTTACCTATCAAGACACAATAGAGCGCGTGGTCGCGTTTAACATAAGAGGGGGTGATGTGCTATGCTATGGGTCCATGGGGCTGGAACAGTGGATAGGGTGGGCGGATGGGCTTGCCTGGACAGTGTCACGGTGGCCATCCATTGCCGGGATGCATAACTAGAGGAAAGGTGTGATACTATTCATCAATAGGAAAGATCACCATATTTAGAGGTCTTTATAGATAGATGCATGGGGGAGGTCTTTAGAGAACACACCTTTTTTGCCAATTATTTTATTTCTTACCATTGAGAATCACCTGGATGTATTAATCTAGAATTGTATCGCTGCATATTTTGTTCTGAACTTGGACCCTATTTTCACAGTTAATTTGGTCTAAGTGTCTGGATGAGTTCATGCACTTTGTTATGTGATAGCTACACATGATAATTTTAGCTGAAATAAGTTTCTCATTGTATTGAATTTTTTATAAACTTGGTTGGTTATTTTCTTGATTTAAATCCTCTGTTCTAATTTTTGGAACTGTTTTCCTTGGCTCCATATGTTTTCTCTCCCTTTTTTAATTTGAATTAAACAAGAATGTCTAGTGTTTTTATCATCCAAGGATGCAGGAAGCTTGGTGTCGTTCATTAAAAAATAAATAAACAGTTTAAAAAAAAACACATGCGTCTCACAGATGTGTTAAAAAGAACCATGATGGGCTAATCTGTCCTGCATGCCCCTTTCATGAAACTCAAGTTTGGAACTATGCCACTTTTATTTGCCCTGTAAAATCGATTTCATATACTAATGCAACTCAAGTATGGAAAAAAAGGACATAGTGGTGTATTTGTTTTACGCAAACTTCACTATTTTTTTTTAAAAAAAACTTTGAGTTGATACAAAATCAAATAAAAGACATCGTCAGCACTTATCAATCATCATTTAGTGGCCGATGCCCGATGGAACTATGGATATGGAAGAATTTTGGAGAAGGCCCCACGGCACCTACTACTCCATTGCCTCGCTCCCGAGATGGCGGAATTCCAGCACCAGCTCCTCCAGCTGTCGTCGCGACGCGCCGCCTTCGCTTACCGCAGCCTTGCCTTCCTCCGCGAGCTCCTTCGCGCGCGCCACGACGTCCCGCCGCTGCCCGCTGACGACAGCCACGTCTAGCACCCGCGCGACCTCCTCCGCGGCCGGCGCGGCACTGAGGCCGCCCCAGCTCACGGGCACGGCCACGCCCGCCTCGTCCACGAGCAGCCGCGCGTTCACGAACTGGTCGGCCGCCATCGGCCACGCCAGCAGCGCCACCCCGGCCGCGCAGGCCTCCAGCACCGAGTTCCAGCCGCAGTGCGTGACGAACCACCCCACCGCCCGGTGCCGCAGCGCTGCCACCTGCGGCGCCCACCCGCGGATCACCCTGCCCCTCCCGCCCGCCGCGGCGACGCGCTCCTCGAACCCCTCCGGCAGCGTCACCGTCGGCCCGGCCGCCCACACGAACGCCACCCCGGTGCGCTCCAGCGCGGCGGCGAGCGCCGCCGCGTGCGGCGGATGCAGTACCGCCATGCTCCCGAAGCTGATGTACACGACGGAGCCGTCCTCAGCGAATCCGTCGAGCCAGGCGCACAGGTCAGCCGCGGCCACGGCCGTCTTCTTCCCGCCGCGGTTGCCCGCGGCGCCGGCGTCCGGCGCCAGCGGCCCCACCGCGCGCACGCGCCTGAAACCCAGGTCCGCGAGCGGTGCGTCCAGGTAGCGCTCCTCGAGCCGTCGGAACGTGTTGGAGACGAACGCCGAGCTCTCCAGGTTCCAGAGGAAGTTGCGCTTGACACCCTCTGACACCTCGTCGCCCTCCTTCAGCGAACGGTATAGCTGCGACAACTGCCGCCACGGGTACGCCGGCGTGCCGGGGATATCCGGGAACGAGATCAAGCTCTCGGAGTCGTCCTCGTCCTCTTCCTTGCGGCGCGGCATCTGTCGAAACAACGAGTGCAGCACGGCGGTGCCGTACACCGCGGACGATGAGAACGCGATCCGCGGGATGTCGAGCTCGGCCGCGAGCGGCTGCGTCCACCCACAGAAGAAGTCGGAGAGCACGGCGACGACGCGGTCCGGTCCGTCCGACCGCTCTCGGATCCACTCGCCGAGAGGCCCGCGGAGCCCCCGAGAAGGCGACGATGAGCGCGCCGAAGAGCGCGGGCGGCAGGCCCTTGGCGCTCTCGACGCCCGCGGGGAAGGCCGGGTGCGAGGGGAACGGGAGGACGAGCTCGCGGACGGTGTCGCCGTGCGCAGCCAGGAGCGGGTGGAGGAGATCGGCGGTAGCGGGTGTGGCGACGACGGTGAGGCGGACGCCGCCGAGGGACGCTAGGAGGCCAACGAGGTCGAGCAGCGGGATCGTGTGTCCCTGCGCCGGGTACGGGACTACCAGAACGTGCGGGTGCGGCGCCGGGGCCGTCGGGCTGTCGGTGATCCTCGCCGCCATGGTGGACAGGGTGAGAGCAGAGTCCGCGGCGGCGGCCGCGGTTGATGTTGGGGAAGTGGGTAGAATACAGAAAATGTCAGGAGTATGTCCCTATTACTCCATCAAATCATTGAAATCATTGATTCTTTTACCCGCGAAAAAAGAATCATTTGTCGAGCGCCATGAATTCCCAGATAGCGCACGCAATGACGCAAGCCGAGTTCAATTCCAAGCAATGTGCTACGCTCACTTGCCATTGCCAGTCAGTCGCGCACCCGCTGCGCCACCCGTCACTATTCACTGTTCCTGTGTCCGCGTCAGGCTCCGCTCTCGCATTCGCCATGGCGGCGACACGGGCCACCGACAGCTCCACAGCGCCGGCGACGCCGCACGTCCTGGTGGTGCCGTACCCGGCAGCGGGCCACATGATCCCGCTCCTCGACCTGGCCGGCCTCCTCGCATCCCGCGGCCTCCGCGTCACCGTCGTCGCCACGACCGCCACCGTCCCGCTCCTCGCGCCGCTGGTGGACGCGCACCACGCCGGTGCCGTACAGGCGCTCGTCTTCCCGTTCCCTTCCCACCCCGCCCTACCCGCGGGCGTCGAGAGCGCCAAGGACTCACCGCCCACGCTCTTCGCGTCGCTCATCGTCGCCTTCGCCGGGCTCCGCGGCCCGCTCGGCTCATGGGCCCGCGAGCGGTCGGACACCCGGACCGTGTGGCCGCCATACTTGCGGACCACTCCTGCGGGTGGGCGCAGCCGCTCGCGGCGGAGCTCGGCGTCCCGGGAATCGTCTTCTCCCCGTTCGGGGTGTACGGTTCCGCCGTGCTCCACTCGTTGTTTCGCCGGACGCCGAGGCGCGAGGACGCGAGCGACGATGAGAGCCAGATCAGCTTCCCGGATCTCCCTGGCAGCCCGGCGTACCCGTGGCGGCAGCTGTCGCTGCTTTACCGGTCGTACAAGGAGGGCGACGAGATCTCGGAGGCGGTGCGGCGAAACTTCCTCTGGAACCTGGAGGCGTCGGCGTTCGTGTCCAACACGTTCCGGCGGCTCGAGGCGCGGTACCTCGGCGCGCCGCTCGCGGATCTGGGGCTCAGGCGCGTGCACGCTGTCGGGCCGGTGGCGCCGGGGCCCGACGCGACGGGCGACCGCGGCGGGGAGACGGCGGTACCCGCGGTCGAGCTGTGCGCGTGGCTCGACAGGTTCCCGGACGACGGCTCCGTGCTGTACATCAGCTTCGGGGAGCACGGCGGTGCTGCAGCCGCCCCACGCGGCGGCGCTGGCCTCCTCGCTGGAGCGCACCGGGATCGCGTTCGTTTGGGCGGCCGGGAAAACGGCGCCGATCCCGAAGGGGTTCGAGGAGCGCGTCGCGGCGGCGGGCGGGAGCGGGAGGGGTAAGGTGGTCCGCGGCTGGGCGCCGCAGGTGGCGGCGCTGCGGCACCGGGCGGTGGGCTGGTTCGTGACGCACTGCGGGTGGAACTCGGTGCTGGAGGCCGCGGCGGCAGGGGTGGCGATGCTCACGTGGCCCATGACGGCCGACCAGTTTGTGAACGCCCGGCTGCTCGTGGACGAGATGGGCGCCGCCGTGCCCGTGAGCTGGGGCGGGCTTAAGGCCGCGCCGTCGGCGGACGAGGTCGCGCGGGTGCTGCACGGGGCCATCGGCGGGAAGCATGGCGTGGTGGCGAGGGCGAAGGAGCTCGCTGCGGAGGCAGCGGCGGCGGTGCGGGAAGGCGGCGACTCGTGGCGGGAGCTGGAGGAGCTGGTGCGGGAGCTCGCGAGCGAAGCGAACCATTAACGGATTTTTTATATATTTTAATCCTTTTTTTAATTAATATTCCAAACATAACCACACCCAAAAAATATTTGCACAACATAGCCCTTTTTGGTCGCGCCAACGTCCGTGGCGCGACCAAACGTTGTCGCGCCACATGCATTGGCGCGGCAAGATCTGCACTTTCCGGACGCCCGTTTCCGGCGTGGAAAAAGCTTGTCGCGCCACATGCATTGGCGCTGGCGAAGATATCTTTTGTCGCGCCCGTGAACGGCGCGACAAGACTGAATTTTCAAAAAAAAATCATAACTCTTCAATACTACGCCGGATGGAGATGATTTTTATATGAAAATTGTAGCTCTCGACGAGATCTACAACTTTCTAGTTTTGAATTTTTTCATTTGAAGCTGTTAAGATGCCCAAAAAATTATATAAAATTTCAGCACCAAAATAATCGCGTATTAGCGCTTGATTTTCAAAAAATCATAACTCTTCAATACTATGTTGGATAAAGATGATTTTTATATGAAAATTGTAGCTCTCAACGAGATCTACAATTTTCTTTGTTTTGAGTTTTTTCATTTAAAGCCGTTAAGATGCTCAAAAAAAATTATATAAAGTTTCAGCACCAAAATAGTCGCGTATTAGCGCTTGTCACGTCATACAAATAATATCTTGTGCTGAGCGATCAACGTGTCGACGCGTGCACGGAGGGCTCGGCGCCGGCCTCCACCGCTGCTGCTCGCTGCCCGGGGTGAGGATCTCGTAGGACTACTTATGCTCGGTCGGCGCCCGCCATGCCGGACGCCGTGGGCGGCGGCGTAGACGCGCGGAGGATCTTGTGCTCCCCCGCCGTGGGGGACGTGCCCGAACACGCACGCCGACGACGCCTCGTTGCCGCTTCAGCGTCGCCGGGATGCCGGTGACGCCGCCGTCGCGGGTCGGGTCGAGCACGCCGACGGGCGGTCGTGCCGCCCGCGGCCGACGAGAGGCGTAGGGGAGGCCCCGGCCACGCCCGGTGGTCGTTGCCTTGCTCGCTGTCAGCCAGCGCGACCATCGCGCCCGGTCGCCACGTCTACGAGCTTGAGGTCGGCGTGGGAGATCTTGGCATTGGCGGTGGCGTAGACGACCGCGACGAAGAGCCTGGTTCGCCTTCTTCGCTTGGCCGCCCCCGGTCTTGTGCAGTACCGAGAAGCCGCTGCGTAGGGCGGGGTGCAGTTGCCGCCGCCGTCGGCATCCGTGGGGGAGGACGGTGCCGACGGCCCCTGTTGCTGGACGGTGCCGCTAGCAGATATGCCATCGAAGTTGAAGCCGAAGTTAATACTCAAGAAAATAATATAAGTTTTCAACACACTAATATGCTATATTATTTCCCCCGAGCTTTTTAACGACCTCAAATATAAAAACTCAAAACTACAAAGTAGTAGGTCTCATTGAGAGCTACAATTTTTGTATAAAAAGTATTTTCATTTAAATTCATACAAAAAGATATTATTTGTATGACGCGACAAGCGCTAATACGTGATTATTTTGGTGCTGAAATTTTATATAATTTTTTTGAGTATCTTAACGTCTTCAAATGAAAAAATTCAAAACAAGAAAGTTGTAGATCTCGTCGAGAGCTACAATTTTCATATAAAAATCATCTCCATCCGACGGAGTATTGAAGAGTTATGATTTTTTGAAAATCAAGCGCTAATACGCGATTATTTTGGTGCTGAAACTTTATATAATTTTTTTTGAGCATCTTAACCACTTCAAATGAAAAAACTCAAAACTAGAAAGTTGTAGATCTCATCGAGAGCTACAATTTTCATATAAAAATCATCTCCATCCGACGTAGTATTGAAGAGTTATGATTTTTTGAAAATTCAGTCTTGTCGCGCGCCGTTCGCGGCGCGACAAGGCAATATCGCCGCGCCAATGCATGTGGCGCGATAAGCTTTTCCATCGTCGGAAACGGCGTCCGGTGCCGTATCTTGCCGCAGCGCCAATGCATGTGGCGCGACAACGTTGTTTGGTCACGCCACGGACGTTGGCGCGACCAAAAAGGCTATGTCGTGCAAATATTTTTTGGGTGCGGTTATTTTTGGAATATTAATTAAAAAAGGATTAAAATATATAAAAAATCCACCATTAACCAGGACCGGCTCAGACTATAATTAAGCGCCTCTGTGATTTGCTCGATAAATCGATCCATGCGTATTGCTATAATAATAAGAACTTGGTAATGAAATGGACTTCTGGACATACATGGGCACAAAGTACACAATGATCCTTTGATCCTACATTCTTACTGTAACATCAATCCGGTCGCTACAAGCAAACACACCAATGGCCAGGAGGAAAGCCACTATTTGTATCCTCTGTTTTTGTGTTAATGTGGAGCTCAAACAGTTTGCAGTCGACACTGAAGAACAGACAGAAAGATGGTTCTCAATTTGATTTCAGCGTTCCATACTTACTTTAGAGCCGGTTTGGAAAGGATTGCAAAATAGAGAAACAAAAAAACACAGAAATGAGGACGAGCGAAAACTGAAAACCTACAGAATTTTTGAAACACATGAATGGAATTTAGCAGGAAACAAGTTGCATCACCAGTTCTTGTCAAAAAAAAGTTGCATCACTGGTTTTTTATTTATTTACAAAGTTGATGCTATTTGGCACATTATTAATTAATTATACTAATTCACAATCGTCTCTTGTAGTTAGTTTATGCGTATATATTATTCTAAGTTTGGGATTTATGATAAGGTTCGACCAAACCTCGACTAATCTTATCCTCCATTGCCTCGCTGGGCCTGTTTGCTTTGCAGTTTCACGAAGTTGCCTGGCGCAGGAGCTTCTCCCGGCTTCCCATTTTCATCGCATGTGGCCATGATGCTTTGCATGGTGTGAGCCCTGCTTGGGAGGCTTAGGCCCTAAGATTGGATGTACTCCCTCCATCCATTTTTAATTGTTCTCATTTCTTGAGAAATCAAGTACTCAATTTTGACTAAATATGTGCAAAAAAAAAATTTAGTATTTATAGTACATAATTGATTGAATTTACTTTCATAATAAACTTATTTGGAGGTGCAAATATTACTAATATTTTTTCATAAATCTAGCTAAACTTACCATAGTGATACTTAAAAAAGAGATAGAGGAAGTACTAAGTTTGTGATATGATTATTAGCTTTAGCATTTGAAATAAAACTACTATTATATTTGTTGTATTAATTCTTTAGCATATCACGATTTGTGCAATTTCAGTATCTGTTGTTCTCTTTGACTTCATTATTTTTTCCAGCAAACAAGTTCAAATGATTTCCCTTTTCTCATCAAAAGGATGATTATTTGACCAATAGTCCAGAAGCGAAGTCTGTGGATATCCTGTTTATATAACCGGCAGAAACTGATGCAAATAATGATTTCCTTTTTCTTCATCAAAAGGAAGGGTATATTGGAGCAAAGGACTTTCACCTCTAGAGCTACCATTAAAAAGGAATATGGTCAACCTTTTTTTTTTGAGAGGAAGAATATGGTCAAGTGCCACAAGCGCTAAAGAAACATGGGCCAAAGAAACGTGGACACATTCCAAAGATTTTCAGCTAGCATTCCAAGGAAAGATGTACAGAAAACCATTTCTGGTTAATAACCTGTTACCTAAGAATTAATTGACAATTGCATCCTTTATGTAAAATATGCACCCGATTTGTATTCTCTCCATCTCAAAATAAATTAAATTAGAGAATTTACAGTGCAGAAACTATGGTAGTTTCTATGGACAATAATTGTACTACCACATAAGTAATTTATTGATGCGCCATCCTATTTATTGAGGAGAAAGGGAGAAAAGGGAGAAACCCGCTTCGAAAATGATGTCTACACATCAATCAATGCCAAAGAAACCACATTTGTGCGCACCAGGAGAATCGACATGGTTTCGACTAACGGATCTAGATCCCGTATGCCCTCGTCGGGGTGATGTGCCCTTTGCGTCAGGTACGGAGAGCTCTGCGTCCGCCGCGCGAGGAGATCGTGTTTGCCCGTGCCGAGCTAGAGTGCCATCTCCCACCAAGGTTTTTTTTACCGGTGGTAAACCGGCCGGTTTGGCCAGTTACCGACCAAAACGGAACGGACCGGTTCGGTTTGCCACCGGTTCAAACCGCTAGGGTTTTTAAAATTTGAAATTTGAATTTGAAAAAAAAAAAAATTCTAGAAAAATTCCTAAAAACAGTTCATGATTTATAGAATCCAATGGTGTCAAAATTTTTCAAATTTGAGTTCGTTTAGTATTTGTTTTGACGTTTGCAATTTTGAAAAAAAAGAAAAAAAAAAGGCCGCGGCCCATTAAGGCCCGTGAGGCCCAACCTGGCCCCAAGGGCACTTATTGCCTACCGCGGGAGGTGGGGTGGGGGGCGAACCCCTCCCCGAAGCCGATTCCGCCCCTCCCTCGCTCTCTGTCCGCCGCCTCCCTGCACTAACCGGCCGCCGGCGTCTCCAGACGCCGACCTCCGCGCCCGGCTAACCGAAGCGGGAGGGCGGCTTACCGCCCGCCCGGATCCCGGTGGAGAGGCGGGCAAAGGGCCAGAATTAGCCGGCCGGCCGGGTTTGGGTCGGTTAGCCGGGCGGCCTTGGCGGCTTACCGCCCAGAGGTAAAAAATGCTTTTTGTTTTCTTTTGTATTTAGAGTAGGGTTTAGATATGATTTAGGTAGATAATGGCTTTAGGTAGGTTTTAGAATGTAGGTATCATTTGATTTAGGCTTTAGATAGGTTTTAGCAAACATTTAGTTTAGGATTTAGGTTGGATTTGATTTAGGATTTAGGATTAGAGGTAGGATGTGTAGGTTTATTTTGCTTTAGGATTTAGGATTAGAGGTAGGATGTGTTGGTATTATTTTGTAAATGATTTAGGCATATTGTTTACGTACATTTTATTTAGGTGTGACATTGTGTAAATTTTATTTATGTGATTGGTTCCTTTGTGTTTTTTCATGTTCGTTCGCAGGTGCACAATGTCATGCCGAAAAAAATATTTTTTTCTAGCCAAAAAAAAAAGAAGACACCAGACCGGTTAGGACCGGTTACCATTTAAACCGGTCGGTAACCGGTACTAATCGGCCGGTTAGCCGGTTCTTACCGCTTGAACTGAAGTTTACTTCAAAATTCGAATTTGATATTTGAATTTGGCCGTTTTTTTTCGGTAACCGTTTTAAACCGGCCGGTTAGCCGAAACCGCCCGCCGGTGATTTTTTTAGACCGAACGGTAAGAAAAACCTTGCCTCCCACGCGGTTGCGGGGAGCTCGCATGGCACCATCGTCATGGGGAGCTCAAATGTGTTCATTGTGTGTGTAGAGGATAGTACGGGAGAGAACGCAATAGGTTGATTTATATTTGGACTTTGCATAGAAAATGATACAATATCCTAGATTACAGATCAAATACATGTCAGTGCAACAGAATGACATTAGCATTGCATATATATTGCCTTGCCTTGAAACGGACTTTATTTACGCCAACATCTCAGTACAATCATGTCAATGACATTACAGTGGAGGAAAAGCGTATTACGCTGGTTTAAGCAACAAATTGGTCAAAGAGACAATATTATAGTTTCTTTTTTTTTTTTTTTTTGATTGCCTTATTATACGTGGTACCAGAAGAGCATCTGCCGCAAAAACACACACCCCACTCGACACACGCACACCACATACACCACACTTGTACAAACAGATCTACAACTACACACATATTGAAGACCGCGTCCTTCTTGAGATCACCGGAATTCTCTAACTCCGTAGGCGACGGGTGCGTCACGTTCCCCACGTTCCCCTTGTGGCACTACGCGTGAGAAGCATATGGATTATTTAGGGAACCTACTGTTCCCGGTGGAAATCTTGCGTCTAACCTAGTTCGAACGCAAGATCGGTGGCTTCCACCACCGGAAGCGCACCACCCGGACTAATGCCCGGTCCCATATTATAGTTTCTTGGCTTGACACAAGCATTGATTCGCTGAGTCCTTCAAACTCTAGCTTAGCTAGATCCCTTCAGTTTTCCTAGAACATCATTTCAAATGCAACTGCAGCTACTGGTATTCATTTCAACGGTATGTTGTAGCGCTGTCCACATGCTTCACTGCTATTCTCTCCGGTCTAAGTCAAATCTGTGGCAATAAATAAAAATACAGTAGTTTAATTTAATACATAGCAGACTGCACAAGGGCTCAAGGGGCAAGCTCAACAATAGACAACGAGAAGAAAATCTGCATATATAGCTAAACATACAGAGTTACAATGCAAATTGCTGGCTTAGTACAATTTGATCAAAACACAAGATCCATACATATCGATGGCACGTTTATTAGAAAAAACACCAAGACATGCGAAAGTGATCGATGCGGTCGTTGAACAGAAATGCAGCCATCTAGATTCGTTCCTAACTAGCCCGGATTGGCTTCATGAATCATTTCAGCTGACAAAAGTTTATATAAATTAAGAAAGCATTCTGGCTAGGATTCTAGGAATTGTTCTAGGGGATGATTCCATGAAACCGAACGCATACTAATTAAGATTATACAAATTAGTGAACCAGTCCAACTGAAAATTGTTTCAAGGTTACAAGGAACCGAACAAGCCCTTAACAATTAAACTTATCTAAGCATCTTACGCATTGCTAGGATGAGCAGATCACTCTATGACTCTAACCAGGATGGCCGAATGAATAACAAATGCATTCTTTTCTTTTTGCGCGGAAAGCTTAGAGCTTACTCGATCGACGACCATGGTGTCTTATCTCCTGCGTCCAAGTTCGCGGAGCTCCTGCACCAGCCCATCAAGCTCCCGCCGCGAGCTGCCACCTTCGCCTATCGCCTCCACCATTCCTGCGGCGATCTCAACGGCGCGCGCCCTCAAGCCAGCGCCACTGTCCCCGACGACCTGAGCCAACGCGCGTGCGAGCTCGTTGGCTTCCGGGACAACGCCGAACCCGCCCCAGCTCGCAGCCAAGGCCACACGAGCCTCCTCCACCACCAGCCGCGCGTTGAAGAACTGGTCCGCCGCCATCGGCCACGCCAGCATCGGCACTCCGGCCGCGCAGGCCTCCAGCACCGAGTTCCAGCCGCAGTGCGTGACGAAGCAGCCCACCGCGCGGTGCCGCAGCGCGGCCACCTGCGGCGCCCACCCGCGGAGCACCAGCCCGGTCCCCGCCGCGGCCGCGCGGTCCTCGAACCCGTCCGGGAGCGTCGCCGTCGCCGCGGCCCAGACGAAGGGCGTCCCGCTACGCTCCAGCGCGGCGGCGAGCGCCGCGGCGTGCGGCGGCGGCGGCACCATCATGGTCCCGAAGCTCACGTACGCCACCGACGAGTCCGGGAACGCGTCCAGCCACGCGTTGACGACGTCGCCGGCGGGGCCGCCTTCGCCTGTGCTGCTGACCGGCGGGGCCGCCACCGGTCCCACCGCCCACACGCGCTTGCTGGCCAGGTCCTCGAGCGGCTGCGCGTCCAGGTACTTCCCCTCGAGAGGATGACAGGTGTTGCACACGAACGCCGCGGCCTCCATGTTCCAGAGGAAGTTATCCTTGATCGCCTCGGAGTGCTCGTCGCGGCCGCCGCCCTCCGCGTAGCTCCTGTACATCCGCGAGATCTGCCGCCACGGAAAGGACGGCGCGCCGGGCAGCGCCGGGAACGAGATGGCGTAGCCGCGGCTGGCGTCGCCTTGGGGCGGCCTTGGCATGCGTCGGAACAGCGAGTGCGTGGCGGCCGTGGCGAGCACGCCAGACGGCGCGAACACCAGCCGCGGGACGCCCGCCTCCGCCGCGAGCGGCTGCGTCCACCCGCAGAAGAAATCCGAGATCACGGCCACGACGCTTGGTCCGTCTGCGGCGGCGACGTCCTCGGAGCCGGCGTGGGACCGCAGCCACTCGCCGAGCGGCGCGCGCAGGGCGGCGGCGTGCGCGTGGAAGTCGGCGCCGACGGGGTCGGGCCGGACGTGTCGTGGCCAGCGTTGGAGGGGAAGGAGAGCGGGCGCACCAAGGAAGGGTGCTCGGCGAGGAGCGGCGCGAGGAGGTGGGCCGTGGCGGGCGTCTCGACGACGGTGAGGTGGAGGCCGCGCGCGCGGCGAGGAGAGAGGCGAGGTGGAGCAGCGGCTGCATGTGGCCCTGCGCGGGGTACGGGACTAGAAGCACGTGCGGCTGCGGCGCTCCGGTGGTGTTGCCGGTGCCGGAGGGGACCTGCGCGGCGGCCATTGCGCGTACTGTGGCTGCGGTCGTCGCGTGGGCTTGATCTGCTGCGGCTTGCGCACGGTTCGACGATGATCAGCGTGGACGGGGGGGTGTTGCTAGGACGTCCGTGTTGCTAGTGCTAGTATATATGCCTTGTGTTAGCAGCAGGTAGCGTGGTAGGCAAGAAGGGAAGAATCGGGGATAGGAAGAAGAGAGGCGATGGAGTCGTCGTGTTTGGAGAGATCACAAGTTTTTTTTTTTTTTTATTATTATTATCCATCATGTGCCTCATTTCCTGGAAAAAATTGCGTGGGCGCGGCGCTCACGCAGCGCGCGGTGCTCCCCCCCCTCGTGGCGCTCACGCATTGGTCGACCCGCGCGCTTAGCGAGATTTGTTCCGTATATATGGCTCCCAACAGAGAGGCGTGTGCGGTAGCCATGGCCATGGCAGCACCGTTCCTTGTGATGGCGGGCAACATCAGCAGCGCCAACAACAACGCCTCAGCAGGCGGCAACAACGGTGAGATCAAGCGACGCCGGCCTCCTCCAGCGCACCGACTCCGACGTCTCCTACGAGCTCCACCAACACCACCAGCAGCACGGCGGCAGCGTCAACAACAAGGAGAAGCAGGCAGCAGAGGCCGCCGAGCAGCAGCAGCAGCATCAGCTGCACGCCGTGCCTGAGGTGCAGGCCAACTGGCCAAGTGCGAGTGCTGCGGCATGTCGGAGGAGTGCACGCCCGAGTACCACGAGCTGCGCGCTGGGCCCTGCGCTCCATCCAATCCGCGAGCGCCACGAGGGGAGTACCGCGCGCGCCGTGCGCGCGGCGTCCACCCAATAATTTTCCCATTTCCTCACTCTTGCTTTCACAAATAAAAAAAGTGAACTTTTTCACAAAAGGGCATCAGGAGTGGTTCCATGTTTAGTAAACGCCGAACCTACTGCTAACTTCGTTGACGATGTCAAATATTATATTTTTTGTTGTAGCTTGCTTTGTTAATAAAAATTCTTTAAACATAATTTAAATTTGACTATATTATAAAAAGTTAAATAAAACAAACAGTTAAATTTAGGATAAAAAATCAAACGAACTATAACTTAGAACGGATGGAGCACTATGTTAATAGCCGCAACCGGTCATTAGCTCTACCTTATTTACAATAAAAAAAAGCACTTTGTGCAGTAAAGAAACGAACGCTCCCATACGTATTTTTTTATCTTTTTATTAATGCCTAGTTTCAACGATCTGTCCCTAAGTAAGATCTTTTGACTTAGGACCAAGGATACTAGGTCATCATTGGGCTAATCTTAATAAAAGTTTTATAGACATTAAGTACATTAACATGACATTGCATTGATGAAAAGATATGACAAAAGCTTTTATAGGTATAGAGAGAGTTTAATAGAGGGATATAAAACTCTTCTTCCCTGTTCTTAAAATATCTAGTTGCCCTTAGCCACTCATGATCACATTGATCTAGTTCGTCTAAAATGAGCATAAGCCTACCACTATGCCTTGTACATAGTGAATATCTAGTTGTCCTGTCATGTTGTTGTTTCCTTGGTCTTGAATATCCTAACTATAAATTTTTTTTTGTAAATCAAATAAATTTAACTTTAATCAAGTACATAGTGAATAATATTAATATTTATGTCTTCAACTAAGTTTACTATAAAAATATATTTTATAATTAATTTAATAATATTTAATTTTTTTATATAACTTTAGTTAAACTCTAAATCATTTGAGTGCTAAAAAGTGAGAATTGCATGAGACAGTGGTCCTAACATTTCCCTTTTCTTCTTACGAGTTATGTTGCTGGTTATCCTTCAAACAGTAGTTCTCAGAAATTGTTGGTGAAGAGTGTCCACATCCTTCCAAATAACACCAACCACGCCAGCATAGTTTAGATAATAGAACCAAATTCCGGCCTCACTCAGCATATGGGACCGCGTCAGTCCTTTGGTCACTGAATGAACACATAGAATTCTCTCTCGAACTCTTTGCCACTAAACGACGACGATGTAGAATTCTCTCTGGAATGCGCCACAGAAACAAGTCATCAAGCACCCATTAGGTAACACTAACTCCTACCTACCTCGAGCTTGCTTGAGCCGAGATACGAGCTACAAGTGATGAAAAGCCTACTTTTGCAACAGGACGAAGCTAGGAAACAAAATTAGATGAGGCTGAACTAAAGTGCCTGATGCCGTATTGCTCGTCACTTGAGCTCGACATTGCAGGCGCTCGCCCTGCCTCCTCGCCTGGCTGCAGGCTGCAGTGCTCGCCCCCAAAGCCTCGCCAGTGGCCTGCGTGCTGCGTCCAAGCCGTGTGCCCATATATAGAAGCCGCCGCGGTGCCATTGTCCACTCGAGTATGGACTACAAAGTCAAGAGACTCGCGAGTAGATGGAATAAATTTCATAAAGTGATTGGGATTTGATCTTTAACTAGAGAATCCTCTGTGTCTATTAAATTTCTGGTCCAATAAGTAAAAAAGATCTTTTTACTATACCCAGAAAACTTTAACCCTCCTACTTTTATAGGTATCTGAAATTTTGAGAGAAACTTCAGAAGTCTCCACGTGGAGCTATAGGTAGGGCTCAAGCCCCACTAGCCCAGCCGTTGGCTCCGTCAGAGGTATCTGGTTGGCATGAAGAGCTAGACATGCAAGGAATCCAAATACCATTTCATCTCTTCATTTCCAATGTCAGTTTTTCTCAATTTGTACTTCTGGTTTCAATCATCCATTATAACTCTAGTACCGATTACTAATTAGAATCAACCAGAAAACAGTACTAAATATAATTGGAATTAATTAATTCAGGCTTTGTCGTATGAGGTTCAGCCCTGATTTGTGACTGTACTGACTGTAGCGATAATGCAAACTTGATTCATTATCACGTTATGACTGTAGTGATATGCAACAAACCGGCTTATCAGAAGCCCCAGAAACTATTCGGTATTCAAGATCAAGCAGAGGCAGGGACAAACTCGTAAAATTAGCAAGATAGACCACGATTCCTAAGCTCGCCTTTACTCCTGCGAGTTTGGTTTATTTACCACGATTTTATGTTAAGATGGCTTTGCAAAACTTCAACTGAGATGTTTTCACTCCAATACATGTTTTCTTAAAAAAGTGACATGAGCTTGGTCAAATTCTTTTTTTTTTTTAAGAAATCAAATTCAAACGTCTCAACACCTAACCTCAAGAAGGCCGTTCCAAAATCCAAGCCCAAGACAACTCCGTGTCGGACCCCCAACGGTTGAGTCCAAATACATATATGACCAACCAAAGCCCATGGGTCCAACGCCATCATCTCCTGCTCCGCTCCGACGCGCCCGACCCCGACCCACCAGCACCACCACATCCCACATGGCTGCGCTCGCCGACGTCGACTCCTCCTCGCCGCTTCCGCCGTCCGAGTCGTCGAAAGGCAAGGGCAAGATGGAGGACGAGGCGGAGGCGGAGGGCGCGGGGAAGATGTGCGGCATCTGCTACGTCGACGGCCGGCGGGCCATCCGCGGCGAGCTCGACTGCTGCGCCCACTTCTTCTGCTTCGTCTGCATCATGGCCTGGGGCCGCGTCGAGTCCCGCTGCCCCTTCTGCAAGGCCCGCTTCCGCACCATCCGCCGCCCGCCCGTCGCCGGCCGCTTCCCCGACGAGCGAATCGTCTCCGTCCCTGAGCGCAATCAGGTATGCAGCTTCCTTGGTACTGGTACCCTTGAACTAATCTAATCTAATAATCCCCAGACCTGTCGGATCTCCCGTAGCCGCGCCTGTCTAGTAGAAATCCTCATGTTCATGACTGCGAATTCCAGCAAATTTGCCATTGATTACCCCGTACAGCATATATGTCATGTCAGGACGCCATGAATTCTCCGCGGGACAACACTGACGTGCTGTGTTGGCTGTGCTGCAGGTATACAATCCTCAGGGCAACGGGAGCAGCACAGTGGGCGGAGATCCTTACGTGAACACCATATGCACCGTCTGCAGCTGCTCCAGCGACGACGAGCTGCTGCTACTCTGCGAGCTCTGCGACTCAGCTGCGCACACTTACTGTGTCGGGCTGGGGACCACCGTGCCGGAGGGGGACTGGTTCTGCAAGGACTGCGGGACGATCAGAGATGATCAGTTGAGATGGCAGGCTGAGAATCAGGCTGAATTTGAGACCAGCAACGATGTTCAGGAAGCTGAGCCAGTTCTAGCCCCTTCGGTTTCTGGTGTTGTGGATGAGGAGCATGATCTGGGAAGCAAAGATGTGCCAAGCGGTGGCTGTTCGGTGGATGATCCGGTTCCTTCCATTTATGACATTGTGGATGAGGATTTCCTTACCATTGCAGGGATCTCTAGGAGGAGGGTTGCTAAGGATATTCGATCCCAGGGTACTTCAGCTGGAACTCAGTGTCCCAGATCGACCAAGGGACGAGATAATGGCCTTGCAGCCTATCATGCTCGCATTCGCAGTGAAGTTGAGAGAGCTAGAACATTACGCAATTCTCGCAATCTTGATAAGCGCATAAGAGAGCTGCGGGAGAACTGGGCTGCTCTGCGTGATGGTTCTGTGGGGTTTGCTCCGCATATGCCTGGCAGCAGAAGGAAGGATATGGCTGGTTCTGCTTCTGTTCCTACCGGCGTCAGCGTTATGCAGAGCCTGTAACTCCCAGTTCTCGAAATGGCGCCGCTGCAGCTTCTGTTCCGCTGCCAACGCCCTTCTCTGAGGAACCTAGTACCTCATTGGGCCATAGTAAAAAAGGCATGCACAAGGACACTCATGATGCACGTAAGGCATGGAAAAAGTTGGAGATGGCAAAATCATCTGGTGGGAGGAAGATATCTAAGACACCCACCCCCATTAACTGCAGTCCCCCATTTTCCATGGGTAACAGATCGACTTCTTATAGTCCGATTGATACAATTGTGGGACACAAGAATGGGAATTTGCCTAGTAAGTCTTGTCAACAAAATTATTCAATCTGTGGCCATGGTACAAAAGTGGAACATACACCAACCGCAAATAACTCTAGAGGATGCCATAGCTTGCCTGAGAACAGTCGTGCCTCGGTTCATGAGAGGATGGTTTCTTTTTCAGAATCGAATAAATCAGGAAAGCCTTAATGACAAAGTTGCCTCATCAACCCATAATCAGCATGTTGATCAATCAGTATCTTCCTGTAGTACAAGCAGACCAGAAAAACTCAAATCAGACATGCTGCATCCACTAAAGTACAGTTCATCATCTGGTCAATCAGCTGTGACCTCATCCTTACATTTAGGACCTAGTGTTGGATCTAGGAGCCAGTCCACTATGATGGTAAACCTTGCGGAATCTTCAACTGTTCATGTTGAAGGTATTGCTGCAACCATTAACATTAGGAAAAGTTCTAGTCCAGACCGCCATGAGCGCAAGAGAAAACACAGTTCAGAAAGACGCCATGATCAAGGATCCAAAAGGTCCAGGCCAACCTGTAAAATTGCAAAATCAGAGATTTCTTCTTTGGCCATTCGCGAGTTGAAACTACTCAAGATAGACAAAACACATGGTAACGCATTTCCTTTCCAATTCTTATGTTCACTAACATAACATCTTTTTGCTGTCACATTTTCAATTTAATAAACCACTGTTTGGGATTCAGGTTCTGACAGATTCAAGGAAGTTGCTCGGACAGCAACACATTCCATCTTGGCTGCCTGTGGATTTGAGCATTCGCCATCGCAATCCCTTGCACGCTCAAGACCTGTCTGCAAGCACAGCCCCAAAGTCAAACAGCTGAACTCGTCAGCAATTACCGATTTTTGCAGTGAATGCTTGCATAACTTTGTTAAAGAAGCCGTCAGTTTGGCGTTGTCTGGCAGGCAGATGGATCAAACTGGTACCTCCTGTTAGATTGTAAACAAGTTTGGGATTTTTTTTGGTAGGGTCATTGTGATTTGTGAATACCTCAAAGCACAAACTGGGGACAAACTGTCCATTTTATGGCATGTTAATTCTGTCCTACAGTGTAGTTGCTAGGTGCCATCAGTATACAGTAGTTGCTAGGTGCCATCAGTACTGTAACAACCAACAAAATATTCTCTTTAATATGACATGACCATGGTTGCAGTACTGGAACCGAACAGTTCCCGGGTACTGTGGTGTGGTTGGTGCACCTGGAGCACCGAATCGGTCTCAAATCATCGTATGGTTGAGTTGTAAATGTTGGCTATTAGTGGGTGGATATAATTAAATCTCCCGAAGGAGAAAAACTCAGATGAAACTTGCATGATTGCTGATCTCAACTGCTTTGAACTCTTAGTCTTTTGATGGTTCAAGTGAAGTCTTCCACTGATGAGAAAAAGCAGACAGCTACTGTAGAGATATTTTAGCCTGTCATTGCCTAAAATGATTAAACATGTTTTATGAAACTTGCAGTGTTTATCTTTTTTCCATGAATCATTTATCTTAATTAAACTAGATTATTAAAAAGTACCAATATTTATAAAATCAAATAAATATAGTTGGATTACCATGAAATATATTATAGTAATATATCTTTTTATATCATAAATGTTAATAATCTTTTTCTCATAATTATTTAAATTTAAGATGATTTGGTTTAAAATAAAGTTAGAATGATACACATTTTGGAATAGAGAGAGTACCGTAGAAAAGATGATGGATATTGTTGGCAGCTACCAACTCAAAATGAAGGTCAATAATTTATACCATAAAAAACGATGTAGAATAGCTTATTTTGCACAATATATTGACTTTTGAATGGGACGAAGTGTGCAATCAAACAGATGCCACACCTGTGCCGCTCTAGTGCCAAACTAAGAGTCGTGTGAGGGTATCAAATTACAGCCGTAGGCGTCAAGCCCAAAATATAGCCCACCCTCCCTATATTATCAAGCATTCTACATCCAATTTGGTAATGATATATTTGGCACCTAGGTTTTTGTTAGTTCATTTTAGAAACTTGCATAACTATTTGGTATCTATATTTTAGATGGCCAAGTTTATGATATGAAGAACACTAGCTTATTTCAAATTTTCCCAATTTTTTATACTTGTTATAGTTTTATGCAAGTTCATTTGTAATGGAAGTTCATTTGTAATGGGAACAAATAGAATAGAACTAATAACACAATAATTCAAATTTAAATGTGTTGCACCATTATAAAGAAAGATGCTTTGAGCGTCATGTGCCGCAACATTCTGTTTGAGCCAACCTTCACTATTACTTGAGTGTTCGTGAAGCATGGTCTCTAGCACATAATTCAAGTTTCGATGTGAAATCAGAAAAATCTATCCATTCATAATATACTACAATAATAATCGTGGTGAACAAATCACGCCGGCGGCCGGCGGCCGGCGGCGGAAGGGAGAAGAAAAGATGAACCAACCAAATAGGACGCCTGAAAACGGCCGATTGTAGCAGAAAACGTCGTGGCCAGTCGCCAAATAGCGGGCGGTACGCTCAACGCTATGGTTAACGCCGTCCGTCCGTCCGGACGGATGGCCACTGCACACATAAATGTTTTGATAGGAGTATTTAATAGCTGCCAAATGCTAAATCAGCACATCCAAGTCGATATTTTGGCAGTACTGAATGTTTTGGTGTGGTCTAATAAACACTCTAACCGCGTGCCTTTATTATTCCTCCAGAGGCCTAGCTTTTCTGCCGCCGCTGCCTGCTGAGGGTTATGGAATTACTTACGTACTACTTGCACAATACAGCTGTAGAAGCATCAAATACCAAATGGAAGGCATATATACAACATAAAGTTTTAAAACAATATAGGCATAGAGTTCCTATCGTTGCTATTTCAGTAAAAAAAAAAACTGGCTAGTGGATTAAGCACGCTGAACAAATTAATTAATGGGCCCAGCAAAAGAAAAGGGAAAGAGAATGAGAAACAACGAAAGTTAGTCACCGTAGTCCATACCTATAAAAAAATGCTTAGTGTACCAAGACCATACACAATTCGAACCTTACTTACACATCTTAGGTGTATTTTAACACATGAATATTTATATGATTCAGTTTAATTTCACAGGAGAAATGAAATATACGAACCGTGAAAAATCCTCATGGTTAACCACAAGCCAAATAGTGAAATAGAACAATTAAACCAATTCACAAAGGCGAGATGCGCGCGCCTTTCGTTCACATTTGAATTCCGTAGGAATCAGTTCGATTTCACGGGAGAGATCGTGGCTAAAACAAGCGAAACAGTGGAAACGAACAATCAAACCATTTTCAAAGAGCGAGATGGCTGTGCTTTCATCTGGGAGGGCCCTGGCACAGAGCACAGCGGCGCACCGCACGGGAGCACAGCATGGTCACGAGGGGTGGCGTACATGCACGAGCACGACGCATGTGCACACGGCAATTGACAGGGTCTCCACACCCCATTAATCTCAACAACAACACGGTGGTCACCAACTGCTCCCGTCTCACAATCAGGAGTTCAGGACCCATGAGCAGCGAGCCTTCGTGAGTCAGAATCTAAAAACAAAGCCAGCAAAGATACAGGCGCCAACGAGGAACAGACACAGAGTGAGAGAGAGGGAGGTCGACAGAAATCAATCAATATTTTCCCTTTTCCCGGTCTCGCGAGCAAGCCTCGCCTCGCCTCGCCATGGATACCTGCACCAGTTGCTTTCGAGCAAGATATTATTCGAGTTGTGTGCTTGGATGAAGAGGGCAGCGGGGTTGGACTGCGTCTACTCCCCAAACAGAAACGGAAGACGTCGCTCCTTTTCCACGCGCCAGTCTTCTCTGAAGTCTGAACAGGTGAACCTGTTCCTCCTCCTCTCCCTGCTCCACCACGGTCCGAAGAGATAGGGAGGCTCAATCGATCTCGTCTTGCTCTCCTCTTCGATCCGTCATCGTCTGTTCCTCAGATTAGCAACGACGAGCAGGATTCTCCGGCTGTAGTAGAGGTACGGCGCATGCTGCCAACCTTCAGATGCCTTCTTTTCATTTTTTTTTTTCTTTCTTTCTTTCTTTCAGGCGCAATTCCGCAGTTTTACCGCGGAGCTGCTTCTTGGCGCAAGCTGGCACTGAATTCCAGCGCAAGGTTGCTGCTTCTGACGCGTTTTTTGCTGCCTGCTCCCATGGCAATGGCAGGAGCAGGAGAAGAAAGTAGAAACAGGCGGCGAGGAGGGAGGAGGTTCCTGCCTCCGGTAGGGCGTGGACCTCACACGGCATGTTCGTTGCTTCGCCGGTGAAGCACCGGGGAGCCGGCGCGGGGCGGGGATGGTCGATAGGAGCGGGGCCGTGCTCATCGGGGTCACCGCCGGCGTCGCGGCCCGCGGCGCTCGCGGCGGCGTGCGTGCTCCTCGCCATCTGGCTCTACCGCCGGCGGGCCAGCGACGCCGCGCGGACGCGCTCCCTGGAGTCGCCCTCGGCCACGCTGCGGGCCGACGGATGCGCCAGCCTCGACTCCAGCGTCTCCGTCTCGGTCGTCTCCGAGAGCGTCGCCGACTGGGGCCACCCGCCACCGCAAAACGCGCCGCGTTCTGGGCCTGGAGAGGCGGCGGCGCGGGCCCCAACGGCAGGGAGCCGCCGCCGCTGTCCGTCTCCGGGATCCCGAAATACCATTACAAGTACGTTCTACACTTCTTCTCCATCCATGTCTGGAACACGGAAACTTTTCCTCAATCCTATGTCGATTCAACTGCTCTGTGGCGGCTGTGAAATTACTGCCTTTTAGTGGGTCCATGGCTGTGATTTTTTTGTGAAATGGTCACTCATATCATGTATGATCAGACCATCAGGTGCGCGTAAATATCATTTTCTGAATTGTTCCATCATGTTGCTGGTGGTTCCTGCTCAGGGATCTGCAGAAGGCTACCAGCAACTTTACCACAATTCTGGGGCAAGGATCGTTCGGTCCTGTATACAAAGCTGTAATGGCCACCGGTGAAGTGGTAGCTGTAAAGGTGCTCACGGGTGAGTGATTCAAGGCAAGGGGAAAGAGAGTTCCAGACTGAGGTATTGTAATCTTTTCCGGGAGCACCAGTTTTGGGTTTTTGTTCTAAGCAATTTATCTGTATTGGTTCATGTGATGGATTTGCTAGGACGGCTGCACTTCATTCAGCGAACTCTAGATTATTATAACCCTCAGGGAACAACTCTTCGTGGAAAATATGCTCCTGTCTGCATATTGCTGCCACTGCACTCTATCCACATACTCCTAGTATGGTGCAATACGGCAGATGAGAAATGAGCATGCTCACGTTATTAGTTAAAAAAAAATTGGCACATTTTTTTTTTTTTTACAACAGAAATTTCACCTTATGGGAATCAAGTTTTGTGAGTTTAGAGAAGCAGAAATACAATTGAAGGGTACCCTGGTGTTTGTCTTGATTTTTTGTTTAGATACAAAATAATTAAAATTATTGAATGATGGTCTAGCAAAAAAAAAATGGTTCTTCAATGATGGGGCACATTTTGCCAGAAAAAAATCGAAAGGAAAAAAAAAAATTGTTGTGGGTCAAGTAAGCTCAGCCTGCAATACCTTTAATCTATGTGAAGTTGTTTGCTATGTTCATTTGATTCTAATTGATCAAAGTGCAATCATGGCTACATCTTGTTTGCAGGTAGCATTGCTTAGCAGGCTGCATCATAGGAATCTTGTTAATTTGGTTGGGTATTGCGTGGAAAAAGGTCAGCGCATTCTGATTTATGAGTACATGAGCAATGGGAGTTTGGCAAGACTTCTATATGGTACGGGGAGATAATTTCTATCTTCTGAGGCTAAGCACAGATTAAAGGAACATGATAAAATGTGCCTAATTACTTTTTCATTTCATATTATGTCATATCAGGCGACAATAAACGGAGTTTGAGCTGGCAAGAAAGGCTGCAAATTGCTCATGATATCTCTCATGGGATTGAGTATCTGCATGAAGGGTACGCTAACAGTTGATAACTATTAAGATGTGTATTCTGCAAATAATGGGAATTGATCAAAGTGTGGTTATGTTTCATGAGTGCAGGCTGTTCCATCTGTTATTCACAGGGACCTTAAGTCTGATAATATACTTTTGGATCATTCAATGAGGGCCAAGGTTAGACATTATATCCTCTTCATATTGATCATTGTAACTGCTCCATATGCAATTCTTAAAAGTATTATCGTGCTGCTTTCAGTTGTTTCAACTGAACAAATACTAGCTCATGATGAGTATAAAGTTCAGTGATCAGCTCAGTCTGAATATATGCAACTAAAAGCAAGATTTTGTTCATGAGACAAAATACTTAGCCTGAAACTAATCTACTAGTACATTCTAATCCATCTTTTTTTTATCTTGGTCGGTGCAGGTTGCGGACTTTGGTCTATCAAAGGAGGAAGTGTATGATGGAAGGAAGTCTGGCCTCAAGGGCACCTACGGATATATGGACCCTGATTACATGTCCACAAATAAGCTAACAAAGAAGAGTGATGTGTATAGCTTCGGCATAATACTTTTGAACTGATAACTGGCATAAATCCACAGCAAGGTCTAATGGAGTACATTAATCTGGTAGGTCATCATTTTTAACTTTACTGAAACTCCATACAAGACCTTAAAAAAACCTTTTCCCACTTATTCAATCAATAAGCATTATTACTCAAAGCTAGCAGGTTGGTCACTTATTGTATATTTGACTACCTGTTTTGCTTGCTCACAATTTACAGCTCCACATTTGAGTCATGCGCATCAGACCAGTGCACTAGCTGAGACAAAAGTCTCACATGAGCTGTGTACCGGAGCACATGCACGAACTATGCACAAATCTGCAGTCCAATTAGCGCACTACTTCACTGTGAAGCATGATGTTAGGTCACAACGTTGTTACTATCATATTGCTGTAAGATAAAGATGCCTCATAAAACCAGTCTGTGAGCACAAGTGTCACCAGCAGTGTTGTGGAGTACTTATTACTATGCATGACTCATTTCAGGCAGCGATTGGAGGAGGAAAGGGTTGATTGGGAGGAGATACTGGATAAAGACCTCCTAGTAGGGAACATCCGTGAAGAGGTCCGGATGCTCGCTGATGTTGCCTACCGATGCGTTAACAGAGTCCGAGGAAGCGCCCCTGGATATCAGAGGTCACGCAGGCCATCTCAAGGCTCAGGCAGCGCCAGCTGATAAAGCATGATGCGCTAACTCTGCAGAGGAGTGAGACGAGGACCGTCCTTGGGAGGATAGAGTACCAGCATGTGGAGCTTAGTGACCTCCACGAGCATGAAAGAACTTACGCCAATAAGGGCATCATGAACTCATGAGCTTGTTCTAGTCTGTAGGTTGTTTTATAGAGTTAGATTTTAACTTGATATAAAAAAAATGTATCAAAATGTAAAGAGGGTTGAACGTGGTTCGACCTTTGTTGTAACTGTTTGATGAAATCATCAGGTAGTTAGTAACTAGATCTTTGAAGATGTCTTGGCTGCGATCCTGAGGTTTAATCGTTGTAAAAAATCAACGGTAGTAGCTGTAGGATTTGACAAGACAATGGCATCCATGGATAGGTTACAGATTTAGTGTAAAAATCAACAAGAAAAAATTGTTCATAAAACAACTGTAGTTCATGTGTTTCCAAAAAAAAAAAAAAAAAAAAAAAAAAAAAAAACTAAAGAATTGGATGCTTTAAACCACTGAAAGAATCTACTATCGATTTTGTTGCCATTCCATCAGTCGCTGTTATTCTTGTACTGTTGTTTCTTACATTCACAGTTGTGCGATAGTGAAAGTACCTCGGAACACAAACACCGCAGGAAGCAGGAACATAAGTTACCACTGGAATACATCAGTACATACTACCATGTTTTCCCCAATAATTTTTCTGCACTTCTGTCGCATTTTATTCTGGTCGTTGTACATATAGTATGAGAATTGATTTCATACCTAAAGACTGCAAGATAGACTGAGCACAATAAACTGCAGCATGGCTTTTAATTTCACAGATGCAGCCACTGAATTTTTGCCATGGACATGTGAACAAGAAAAACAAATACTGTAACAGAAGGCAGAAGAGTTAAATGCCTGCCAGAAATGCCAATCACAACACAAACAAAAATGATTATAAGTTGACATTTAGTGTTCATTTGCCACAATGTTTAGTTACGACATTTGAAACTTTTTGCTGAATGTTTATTTGAATGAAACTTTTGAATGCATATCATGAGTAGAAGAGTCGGGTGGCCAGAAACAGGCAGACATTGCATCCCCAACTTTCTAGCAACTCATGTCTAGCAGCCTAGCTAGAAAAGGGGGAAGAAAAAAGGGAAAAAAAATATTTACAGAGCAAGGCCATCATATCAGCATGGACCTCGGGTTCAGGCGCTCAATCTATCAAATCCTGTTGCAAATCGCAATCCTATGAAGGATGGCTTTATTCGAGAACTGCAGAGCTCAACAACACCTGCATGAAAGCCACAGCAAACAGCAACGGCAGAACAGGTGCTCACCTCCTACTCTATTGCTAACTCAAAACTGGCAAGAAGTGCCAAGCCTCTGCTTGCCCTTTCTTTGCGCCGTGACACTGCACTTGCGGAGTGGAATGTCTCAGGCAGGAGCCCTGGAACTTCAAGGAACAGCCCCCACGTTTCAGCTTTCATGTCAGCCAGCTTGACGAAGCTCACACTTTGTCGGTAGCATATCGTTTGCACTCCCCAGTTACAAAGTTGAGAGCCACTTTGTCATTGCTGTTGCTCCTAGAAGTATTCACAGGATCCATTAAACTTAGGGACCAAAGCAGACAGTTGACGCTGGGTTTTGTCTGTTAGATTAACACCCCTTCAGTGAGGTTGACAGCTTTGAAATGTTAGCAAGCCACTTATTGACAGGTTTAGGACAAGCTAACTTTCCAGCATTGCTTTCTACCTCCTCGGTATCATCTTCTCTCTTCTTCTTCTTCCTCTTCTTCATTGGCTTCATCCAATTTCTCGACAGTTGATTTCTAGAGTTTCTTGTCTTAAATTCAAACTGGTGGGCTGATGGTTCTTTTAGAACTTCATGATCTTCGCTGTCAAGTTCAAACTGAGTTAAATCCTCCTCACCAGAGTCATGTTCTGTGGAACTGTCCTCTTTGATCTGCTGCTAGCCCCTTGCCTCCATGCAGACAAACTCTAGCTCACTTGGCTGATCTTCCTTCCCAGTAAATTCCCTGCCTGCTCATCTCCCCAATCTCTGCAAGGCAGAGACCAAATGCTGTTGCTTCTTTCAGAAATATGGTAGAGAGTATTAGTACCTCAGGCACGCTTCACGGATCATAGGCAACTCCATCCCAGCATTTCAGCATCTTTCACTGGATCCAGGATTTGCTTTAGTGTACTCGAGCTCATCCTCGGAGAATGGGACCGATGCCTGAGGCCAGTGGATCCATTCAAAATAAGGATCCTCCAAACACTCTGGAAGGCAGAGACCATGATCAATGGGAATAAGTTCAGTCTGATTCCCAAATTTTCCTGCTCCAGTTTGCTTCCTCACTAGAAGATTTCCAGCATGTCTATCAGTGTTGAAGATCTGATGTCAAGAATACCAATCCTATGGACTGCAGAAACAGGAAAGCTTGAGGTGCCATGATCACTGGTCAAAATCATGAGGAATGAACTGCTGAAATGACTTAATCTTGCTAATAGCTTGGGTGCTACCATCGGCAACATTTTTGTTAGCACAGTTCACGCCTTCATTCATATGAAACACAGGATGAGAAATCTTTTATCAAGAAGTGTTGGAGGGACATTAGCAGAGTTATCATAGTCCCAAAGGTAGGCAGCAACTCTCTGAAACTAGTCTCACCAATTCGAACTGATCTTTTGAGGCCTGGCTGCCCAAGGGATTTCCCTATAAAACCTTTTTGGGTTGTTGGGCAAAAGGCTCCTCATCATTTGGCTTCACATTGCCACATTCTCACCTTTGCTGTTCCGAAATAGTAGGCACCACCTCAAGCCCACTTTTTGATAGGTACTGGATCCACCTTTCCTGGATTGCCCTAGCAACATCCTTCACGAGCTGCCTTGTTCGAGAACAGCGCCTTGGGCATACTAACAGTTCAATTGACAACCCCTATCTTTTTTGCTGTTGGAGATCCTTGCCTCTGGGAGACAAGCATGGTGTGGAGGAACTTCGATGCATGAAAGTTTTGGTGAGAAGCAACGGGGAATCATTTCTAATGGTGCTGAGATCATTTTTTTAGAACACGATCACCTAATGTCAGTGCACTCTCCTCAGTGGGAAAATTTAGGGGCCACCTGCACTTTCTTTTTGACTGTGTGTGCATTATCACCACGATCCAATTGAACAGCCAGGACACAACCATTGTCAGTTTGGACAAAAAAACACGTTCATCCACCAACCTTGGTCTCACTCTTGCTTTTGGTAGGGTACTCACTGCTAAGAGCTCGGTCCAAGGCTGAGACTGCCATCTGGGTCTGCACTGGGCTGCTCTCCAAGATTCGCGAGGCATGGTGGAAACTGACAGAGGAATTGAGGCCAATGTAGTAGAATAAGCTTCCAGAATCCGCCTTTCTTGCGCCCTCTTGTTTCCTTCTGCACCCGCCGAATTCAGCAGACGAGTGAGAGAGAAAGTTGTCACAGCAGAGATCATCAGGCAACGACAGACATCTTGTACAACTTGCTAGACAGCACCATAAGGTGAAGACAGGCAGACAACAGCAAAACCTCCTACAGAAGGTGGCGTTACTTATGAGACTGGACAAGCTTGCTTGTTGATTGTTTGATCCTGCAAGAACACAGAAATAATTAGAGGAGGTTATCAATATAATCCCAAGAGAGAAGAAACTAGCAACTAACAAGCATTAAAACAAAGACAAGAATGATTCTCCCCATGACATACAAATCCACTCTAGCAACGTCCTGTTCTACATGGGTTGGAAACAGAAGATAAGGAAGCTTCCTCATGATACACCCAAGCAGTCATGCAATCCATAAACCCCAACACTTCACATGGTTAAAGTAGGCATCCATTTGTTAAGGAAAAGTTGAAACATACAAGGAGCGGACTACCACTTTCCATATAATTGTTGACCATTAGGTGGTTTTTTAAATGTACCTGTTGAACCTATAATATGGAAGAAAGATGCACCTTCTGCGGTTGTATTATTTCAGATTCGAGCTGTCCCCTCTCCTCTCTTCCATAAAAGCAGCATAGCACATATTTGGCTTACCCCGAACCCTCTGTCAACTAATGAGATCCAGGCATGCCAATAAATTCCACACGGCAACCAAAACAAGCAGCCTGGAAAACCCACATCTCAGCTCTTCCTAGTAGATGAATGCATCAGCCACTTCATCGCATCTCATCTCATAAGGGTTAGTCAACACTGTAAGCAGTTGTCAAAGGTGGTCCTTTCACAACAGGAACGAGCCAAATCTAGCAATCTACACTACGGCGGTAGCTCTGCACAGGCACAAATTCTGCTCCACAGCTCGATCGACACAGATCCGCTCTTGCTAAAGCAGATGAAGAAGCAAACGCCTGATGGTATGGCGTCAAGAGGTCAGTACCATTGATTCACCATGCTGTGGAATCGGGCATCCAAAGTTGAGGAAAGCTTAGTGAAGCAACATAACAAAGGAAGCAATTGTTGCAGAAGCTACTAGAAATGGGCTGTGCTGCATCTGTGTGCAAGAAAGAAAAGTTCTTCCCTGCTAAACATGCCACCTTTGCCTCCCGGCTAAACGGACTAAAATGGGAAGAAAAATACATGGACTCGGCATAATTGGTGAAATGAACACCAGCGGAAACGGACAACCCCAGGAAAGTGGAGGAGAAGGAGCCCGCACCCGTACCTGATCAATGTGGAGCCAAGGGATTGGTGGATTGCGCCGCCGGAGTCGCAGATCTGGCACTGCTCCGCCGCCGCCGCTGCCGCACTCCGAGAAGGCAGCACCACCAGTCCCTGTCCGACGGCCGGGCGCCGCGCCACCAACGGCCCCATTCTCCCGGCGCCCCACCGGCCGCCTCTGCTTCCAAGCCTCCCTCCCACCCACGCTTGCTCAATCGTTCCTGGTGTATGTCTGTGCTATGTTCGTGCGCAGGGGAGAGGGGACAGGGGGGCAGGGGTGGTGTGCTCAAGTAGGAGGGGGTGAGGGATGATGGGTTAGAGAGAGTTTAAGGGTGGCGGGTTAACAAATAACCATGGTTAGGGCAAAGAGGTGAGTTGGGCGTGAGGGGATTTGGATTGGTCGAGGTAACGGCCGTCTCTGCTTTCTCCTTTCTGCACTTGTCACCCGTCTGAAACCCCTATAATTTCATTCAGGTCTCCGTAGTGCTGCAGCGTTCTTCGGTCCAAGATATAAAAAGTTTTAGACATTCAAACAACTCTCTCTTTCAAGTTATAAAAATATTTTTTAGTATTTTTAGATACACAGTTTTTCTATCTACTCCCTCTATTATCTATACGTAGATGTGAAACCTAATTTTACAAAATCAAGGAATCTCTGATACAAGGTTGAGCATTAACGGTACGTCGTAGCTATGCATGCATGCATGCATGCAATGACGTTTCAAATCCCAAGTGAAATAAGCCAAGCACCTGGAACATTTCGCAGGTTTAGTAAATGCTGACACATGCTCTTGAACTCCCGCATTGGGAGTTACCTTGCGTGTAACATAGTGTCAAGTATGAAAAAACTGCGTACGCCTGACAATGGATAATGGAGGGAATACTTAGCTATACATTATGTCTAGATACATAGTAAAAGCAATGAATCAGAAAAGTTAAAATGCCTTACAATTTGGAATGGAGGGGGGTACTATCTAAGGAGGAATTGGATATCTGCTTAGATGACCTTAAGTTGGTTCATGTAGTTACATGAGAAATGGTTAGTGGGTAAACATTATAAGTGTTTTCCTTGGATGTTGCTTGCTTTATTGATTTAGAGAACAATCACTTCAATAGTTAAAAATGGATATCTAGATTTTTCTAGTAGAAATCGGGTTTAGCCAGTTTTGATAACTTAGTCATAATACAACTTTGGAAGATCCACTTAGCAGGATTCAATTCAAATTTGGTTTTTGTAAACTTCTCTAGATTGAATAATGAATTTCATCATATCATTCATCTCATCAATCGAGATGATCAAAACATATTCCATTTAAAGTCCATATGAAGAAATTAAACGCTCTCAAGAAAATTCACCTACAGATATGGCAGCTCAGTCAGAGATTGAGTTATATTTTATAAATTTTGACGTCTTGCTAGATAGTACTAGCTCTCCTTATAAATACAAAGAAGATCATAGCCAATTGAGATATCAATCGATTAAAAAATCAATCTATCTTGCTTTTTACTCCTTTAGACCCTAATCTTTTTCAACCTCAATTACTTGATGTTTTGCGCATCTCTCAACTAGGTTTGTGGGCTTTCGGTGGCCTTGCCAACCATAGGTCAACAAAGTTCACCTGCATGATGGCTCTTCCCTTGAGGGCTTTCATAGAACGTAGCGCTCCTTGCTAAAACTAGCTAGGATGGTTCTACAAACCAGCTAGAGCTCGAGTGTTCTAAGTTTCAATGTTAGTAGCCACATTGCGTGGCCTAAGCATTTGAGTTCTCCCATTATGTGATGGTCATTGTTTCAATACTTTTCAATGACTATGTTTGGGGACAAAAATCAAAGAAATATACTATGATGGTCGAACAAAAGAATGACAATCTCGAATCGACTCATTCAAACAATCTTGACAACATCACCATGCCTTTGAAGATTGACTAGCAGCTCTTGGAGGATCTTAAGCAAATTGTCGGATAAAGGGAATACACTATTTATTTGAATGTTGTTCTTTAAGCTACTCAATAGATAGATCTGTAGGTACCATCAAGCAATTTCAAATATACCGTTTTCAACAATCCACCAACGTCTACATCTGAGGTAAGCTAACATAAACCCCCGAACCCCTAATGAAAATGGATCCTATGGACTATTAATCTAGATTTTTGGTGTTTAATGAACAACATGACCAATGTTAAGTTCAAATGGATGCAAATTTGGCTTGGACTTAGGCAGCTTATAGAAATTGAAGTGATTAACACTTCATGACACGATAAAATGTTGACCACCCAAGACATGCTAGAAGCCCTAAGATACCAAGAATGAAATCTAAATGCAAATACACAAATGAAATTGAATCTACTGAAGCCCGAGACAAAGAGTGATGATTTGGTCTTGTCTCATGATTTTGGATTTGCTCAAATTGATGTACATTAGTTCATGGATCTTGTCATTAGCTTTCAAAAAGTCTAAGATCATCAAAATCGAAGTTTTGGAGCTAAAGTATGCTCAAATATACATGGAGCACTGGGCTAAAAGTGTATTGACCAATCAATGTAGAGGTTGAAGGACGTAGGGAAGAATAAGGAGGAAGGATAGGGTTCCCAACGAAAATGTATATATATGAAGAAAATAAAAGAGTATAAATGTGTGGTTAAAAGTGATTTCAAAATAGACCAGAATTCCTAGTGCAAAATTGCCTTAGGAGCGAGATTGTTGAAAACAAGTGGACAAACCCAACTTCTCACTTGTTTTTTATACGCTTGAAATCTCACTATTTTACTAGCTTGTTTTTCAAATTATTAGAGATGCTCTAATTTACAATTGATATTGGGTCCATAAAAATTAGCCCCCAAGCTTGTTTAAATAAAAGCTAAACTTTGTTTTCTTGGGCCTTAAGCGAGAGATTGTTTTGTTATATATGAAGCTTTGCATAACCCTAAGGGAAAATGATTTGTTGTTTTATGCATTGTCATAATATCTAGTTTGAA
Source organism: Chrysopogon serrulatus (assembly GCA_015844335.1). Lineage (NCBI taxonomy): Eukaryota > Viridiplantae > Streptophyta > Magnoliopsida > Poales > Poaceae > Chrysopogon > Chrysopogon serrulatus. The sequence continues at coordinate 253,246 of JADLZL010002593.1, forward strand.
TTAGTTTATTTGTCTTATTTCAAAATTATACAAATTTTAATGTGATTTTTAGACCGCACTGTTGTACCACCAATTTGTACAAATAAATTATTATTTCTTGTGATTTTTGTTGTTTGTATTTGTGTCATAACATTTCAAATATTTACTCTATGTTTGACTATAAAAACAATTGTAAATTATTAATTGCTTTTTGTGCCAACATCGGATAGGTTTATGGTTTTATGTAATGGTTTCTTTATTGCTCAGAACCAAAATTACAGATTAAGCCTACAACAATTGTAACGAAAAAGCCATAATTTTACTATAGAAACATACACAATAACCGTGGTCCGAAAAACTTGGCAAATCCTCTTTACGAGTTATTCAGTTAGGCAGGATTAATTGTACCAGCTCATCAAAGATTATATAAATTAGACAAGCGATCATGGCTTGGAATCGTTTATAGACCATCACTTTCTCTCTGGAGAAACTAAACAGACTCTTCTTTGTCTTTTATTTTAGTATACAGTGTCGTCATGATCTGTCTACTACCTAAACATTAAAAGATCGTACATCAGTTTTCACTGGATATGCACAACTCATCAGTTAGTTATATGGCTACTCTCTCGCCGAACACGAGCACATGTCACGCTTCGTGACACTGGGACGAGGGCGATAAGCTTCACACCCCCGCAGTGCCTGCATGCTCTATGCTGCCGTTTTTGCATTGGCTTGGATCGATGTGTGTGTAGCATGCATATATATGCATGGTTGTACGACGAAAGAAGCACTATATTGGAGATAATGGCGGTCATCGTGC